>JAXGGA010010253.1:0-47760 GCA_038373865.1 Uloborus plumipes
GCTAGTTCTTGTACATAGTGTACAACTTACACCGAACATGTAACCTGTTCACTTTGAGTATAGTTTTATGCGGGCTACTTGTTTCTAATTTTGCTGCAGCAGAAGATGTTCTCGCCTCCATGTATCACATGCTCGATAACTGTATATGTAGACAAAGGGAATAAAGCCCACATCTATGTGCATGATGTGCTTAAAAAGAAAGCATTATTATATCTACTCGTTAGCCAAGTTTATTGCATCAGTGTTCTTTATGTAAGTGCTGTGCCTATCCATTAATAGAAGGGCATTCTTTTCACATTGCTTGGCTTAACAGTTTTTGTGAAATGTTGAATCAATTGTGTGAATTATCGTTTGTGATCCAACCTTTTTTTGAACAAGCATATTGTTTACCAGGGAAGCTTTCACAATAAGTTCATACATAGAACGTAATCTTTTGAAAATAAGCATGGGAAGCTTGCAATTCTGTTGCACTCATACAGCAAATAACCAGTGTGTTTTCTACCACGTTCACCTCTAATTACTGCCCCAACCTAGTGTTTACCTCTATACGTCAATAAATTTTTGGGGTTTTTAGACAGTGAAAACACCGGCTTCATCTACATTGAACATTTTAGTAGCATATAAATTGTTTCCTTTTAAAATCGTTTCGAAAATATCAAAGAATTTCATATTTTTTCTCGGTAAACCAGCATAAATTTTATTTAAGGTAATAACTATGTTTAACAACCTGAAACTGCAGTTAAATGGATGAAGAGAAAAAACACATTCATTTTAAGAAGTTGCAGCTTCTGCTTGAGAAAAATGTGCTTGATAAAAAAAGTTTAAATGAATATCATGAATAGGTGTTGAAGTATGCTTAAAATAATTTAAACTACGCTATTAAATAAGACGAGTCACCTATTTTATGTTACGATTAATAAAAATTCTTGTTTAAAATCATATTCTTAAATTGGACCACCGGTCCAATATAGGAAAATTTTTTCGGTCCAATAAAGGAAAACACGCCATTTTTTATTCTTCAGCTCATTGCTCTGTCAAAAATTATCGCAATCGCGCATGTAAATACATCAATGCAATCCTTATTAAACAGAGATTTTAACACTGTAACAGCATTTTACCGCAATTAACAAGTTTTTGAGTTATCTTTCTAGAAACAAGACCGCAAAATAAGATTTCGCACGTCTTCAACACAAATCAAGCCGTAACTCACGCTAAACAGTTCGAACACTGGTGAAACTTCATACACATTGATTTTATTCCTAAAACTTAATATTTCTACTGTTAAAGTGTATCACAGATCTCTGTACTAGATTTTAAGCCCGAGGTCCAATTTAAGCAGTGGTCCAATATAGGCGGTCTTCCCCTATAGAGTTAAAATGCTCATTTTTCTTGATGCATAAAATTTGCATTTAAATATAAAATTTATGTTTGTGCACTGGTTTATTTCCGCTGAGAATATAGCTAAAATACTCTTTGATTGAGGTATAAAGTATACCTTTAAATATAAAATGTGCCTTTGTATATGCTTTTACTTCCTCTGAAGACATGGAGTTAACATACTCCTTTCTTGAAGCATACAATTTACCTTTTAATTTAAAATGTTTGTTTGTGCATGGTGTTATTTCCTCTGAGGATATACAGACAAAATATTTTTATTGATGCATAAAGTTATGCACTTTAATGTAAAATGTACCTTTGTGTATGACTTTACTTTCTCTGAGGATATAGAGGTAAAATTTTCTTCTGTTAAAGTTCAAAGTATAACATTAAACACAAAATGTATTTTGCGTACGATATTACATCATATGCAGGTAAAAAGTGAAATGCTCTTTTACAAAAATAAAAGGTGCTTTAAAATATACATGAAATCTGGTATTACTTTTGATGAAGATATACAGGTAAACTGATTTTGCATTGAAATAATTCTGCTTCGATGTTTGAGCATTTTTAAGACATTGAGCATTACACGAGACAGTTAAAGTGCACCTTTTCATTACTTTAAAATTGCAAAGATAAAGTGCAAAAATATTTATCTGAACTTCAGAAAATGTCATTTTGATTGACTAAATAAGTTGGTAAAGGAAAGTTTTTTCCCACGAAGAACATGAAATAGAGTATTTTTTTACTTAAAATGCAGTTTGATGAAATTCAATGTTTATTTTTTCGAGTTAATTATCATTTCATGGGTAATATTTCGATTCTTCCTTTTTCGGTTAAATTTTGATTAAAATTTTTTTTGTCGTAATTATTTTGAGGCAATAGGTACATTGCAAAAATGAATGTTGTTTTTACAGTATAATACAGCTAATTTTTACAGTAACAAACTAAAAATTTGCCAATTTTACTGTAATAAACTGTCAAATTGATAATTTTACAGTACTAAACTGTAAGATTGCTAATTTTAGTTTATTACCGTGTATTTTACAGTTTTAAACTGGAACCTCTGCTGCCATTATTATACTGTTGTTTTTACACTATAATACAGCTAAATTACACGTCAACAAACTAAAATTTCTAACTTTACAGTAAGAAACTAAAATTGCTAGTTTTACAGTTTATTACTGTGAAGTTTACAGTTATAAATTGGAACCTCGGCTACCAGTATTATACTGTAAAAACAACAGTTCATTTTCTGCAGGGTAGGCATACATTCCTGAGAATGTACGAATTCATTGCTTGTTTTGAAACGAGCTCTTAATTCTTTTTCTGAAGGAAATAGATGTTACTGTACAAAAATGGGTTGTAAGGGTCTCAGAACATTTAACCTTCGAAACTTTTGATTTTCTGGAAAATATATGCTATTCATAATTTAATTCAGAATTTTATCTATTGTTGTGTGCAAAAAAAATTTTTCGGCTAACGTAAAAAAAGAAAACTATCTCCAGCGAGGTTTCTGTCAGCAGCAGCTGTTTAAAACTCTTTTTCTCAGAAGTTTGTTTTTATGTTTTACGCGCAAAATGCCACAAAAAGTTTTTTACATATTTTCATAAAACTTTTCATGTATGTTTGTCAAGCTCATTTTTATGATCTGAACCTAAATTTTACTGAAAAATCAAAGTTTTTTTTTTAACTACGATCTTCCAAAGTTTTGATAAATTTTGGTATGTGTCTTTTAAATTTCAATAAAAAATAAATAAAAACGTATAAGTAATATTTTTTTTTCAAACTTAAATTTAGGTTTTGATCCTGAGGGAAGCATACGTCAATACTTTAAAATTATTAATAAAATGATGCATGTGTTTTGTAGTCAGAGAGAGTTGCACGATGTTACATCTTATTTTTCCAACTTAAGGAAAAATTTAAATTTATTATTATTTTTTTATGATAAAGTTGAACTGTTTACAAACATGTTATATCACGTATTGTTACTTAAATGTTTATTATTCATTTAACATTAAAATTTTAATCTAGCTTGATAGAAGTGTAATTACAAACTTTTAGATAATGGGTATTTGTGTGGTATCGTGCTTACACTTTGAGAGTCTGAGAAGCCTTTACTATACTTAATAAAATATACTATTTTTAATTTAAAATTCTTATTAATAATTTTCATTTCACTAAGCACGTGATTTTTTTTCATAAATAATAATAAATAAATAAAAAAATAATAATAGCAACAAAGTAAAAACAAGAATTATGATGTCATGAAGATTTTGCCATTTTGATTGTCTAATTAGACTTAACTCACTTTTTAAATCAAGTAACATTATTTTGAGTAAAAAATCGAGAGACCACGAACGAGGAGACGATTGAGACTTTCCAACTCAGAAATTCCAATTTCTTTTTCGCCCGAGTTGAGATCTTTCGCCATTATTGCCGAGTATCTTAATCTATAGCCGAACCAGAACCGTAAATTTTTCAAACTACTGAAATCGCTCGCGTGAGATTTATTCGAATGCAATACAAACTTTTACCACTCTTATTTATGTAATGTATTTTTATTCTCGTTTTTAAAGTATCGTATCTCGATTTTGCATTTTTACGATGGCTCTTTTTTTTCTACATGAAACCTGTTCGGTTACTTTCAAATTTTGCATAAGTATTCGATTGCTCCATCAACAGAACATTTATAAGTTTTCTATACTTCCTTTCCCACCTCAAAAAGGAAAACATTTATAAAAATTATCATTTAATTGGACAATCTATGACAGTTTAAAAATGCAGTACCAGAGACTCATCAGTCATTTTGGACTCATCAGTCAGGCATAGACAATATCCGAGCTGAAGGCAGATGTTGTTGCAATGAAGGTGAAAGTGCCAATAAACTGGTAGAAAAAATAAATTTAACACGCCATCGAGAGACCGCAGCAATAGAGCGGTGCAGCTCGTAAATTAAAGGCAAAGCTTAGGTATTTAAGCAATCAGTTATCGTCCTTAAGCCAGGGCTAAGGCAGAACTACATGCACTATACACATAGCCCAGTTTTGTCATCGAAAGACTACATTTGTCAAAGGCACAGTCGTCTGTCACTGACACAACTAAGTCATTCTGCAATGTAAAAAGCTGGAAATAGACAGTAAATTGTACACTTGGTTTTACTTGATACACAGTTATTCTATAGATTTTCGCAAAAGCGCTTGTTATATTCTCGAAAATAAAGCATTTCATTGAGGGGAAAAAAATCATTAAATGTTTACCTTCTACACTGTTAAAAATTCAGGAATCTTTTATGGTAAATATTACTGTAAAATCTAGCGCACGTTTACCGTACAGAAAATTTTTAGTGAATTGTACCGATAAAAAAATTGCGATTGCAGCGCCAATTGATCACCACGTGACTTACTATGAGATGCAGATGACACCCTATTTCCGCTCTTCTAAAGTGTCTCATCTAGTACCGTGGATAGTAAAGCAGTGTGAAAAAATTGGGTCCCGGGTTCAATCCTTGTCGTTCGTATCTCGCGCTTTTTAATTCTCCTTTTCTCTTCCGTAAAATTTTACAGTAAAAAAATATTTTACGGTAAAAGTTACTGGCAACATGGAGTAACTTTTACCGTAAAAATTCAGGAATTTTTTTAACAGTGTACCAAGTACAGTTGGAAACTTTCAGAAAACTTGACAGCATACGACAGAAAACTGATGGAATTATTTTTTACTGAATTTGAAACAAAAATGTTAAAATGTTGATTAATGAATATTTAAAGAGGTTTATTGTTTACAACGCAAGCGTGAAAGGTAGTAATTTATAACTTTCACGATCTCGTGTAGCCACTGTTAAAAATAATTCTGTTGAAAATCGCAAAAATTTAAAAATTTATTGGAGATCTAACCGATCTGTATTTCAATGATTCTCAAATAATGATAAGATATTGTCCTCACATAACCTCTTTTTACCACGAACCTTTTAAACGAGACACTAAAAGATTGTGAGCAAGTGTTACTGATTTGTGAAAAATCCTCAATTATGTTCTTCAAACTCTTTATAGAGAATATATAGTTTTCTCCCTTAGTATCCACCCAGCCTTCCGTTCTAGAGCAATATAGTTTAGAAACGAATATTTACTTTGGGATATTGCTATCACCAAGGCAGCATGTTGTGCATGGACAATATAATTTAGATGGCGAATATTTGGCAATGTGTGCAGTTTATTACTTCGTTTTCTAATCCAGACTATTTTTATACATTTATCCATAAATGTTTGTTGCATTTAAAGATACCAGAAAGTCCTTCCTCTTTCACGGCCAGGGTTTAAGTCTCTGATTCATATGTTAAAAACAGAACGCATAAGACTCTTGTGTATATTCTTTGTTCTTTTGGATAAAAAGTCTGAGCTCAGAAAATGTTTTATTTAAACCATAACAAGATTGATTAGCTGTAGCGATCAAGAATCCGTCATTGAAGTTCAGGTAAAAAATCGTTGCTTTTTAAAATGTTCAATTTTATTTTTAAAAAAATTCCTCTTTTAGAGCGAAAAATTCGAAAAAAATATAAGCGTTTTCGAATATGAAATTCATTTTCTTATACTCACCATGTGGCTTTAGAAATCCGAGATTTTGAGGTAATTTTAATCTCGAAAAGTCTGAGTTCTGAAATCATGTACCTCGAGAAAGGACAGAGAAAACTAGTAGAGCCTTACTACCTCATCTGCCTCTGGTGTCAAGGTTTAAAGTTTTATGCACCTCATGCTTAAGGCACCTAATATAGACGAGCCGGCGCATCAAGATCAGGTTTCACCGCTTTGGATCCAGCGCGTGTTTGAGTGGTTGTCTTTTCTGGCCAGTAATCGCGTTTTGGTAATTTTTCAGTGGGAGCAATTATTAGCGGCACGTGGATTTGGCAAAGATTAGCAATGCGCCAAAACTTTTTTTAGATAACCCCACACTACAACAATGAAAAATTGAAAGTAAAAGTGAATGAATTGGATACAAAGTGGTCGAACTTAAGCTTGATCCGTCGGCCTGTCTATATATCGGCTCTACTCATACTATATACAACCGCTTCATTTTTCTATTTTAAATCGTATCATGGGATAGTTTTGAGCAGTTGCGCGTGAAGTGAATGCACTAATTAGACATTTAATTTTATCCATGCCTTAGTGATGTATCTAGAAAACAGTTTGCAAGTACTTAGAGAGAGAAAGCTTTTCCAACCCACATAATTTTTTTCGTGTATCATTAGTTTTGTGTAGTCTCAAAAAAAAAATAAAAAAAAATAAAAAAAATGTTACATTTTAGTTAAAGTTTAACTACATACAGGTAATTTAAACTAAAAAATAGGCATTTTATTTTCATGGTCATTTTATTACAGCGTTTTGATCGACCAGACATGAAACTTAAAAAGTCGGAAGAAAACGATTTGTGGGAGTGCTGTTGCATTTTTTTTTTTTTTTTTGAAAAAAAAAAAAAAACTAGTGTTCGAATACCAAAGCTCAGTTACAACTCATCCTCAGTATTAAGCATGTTTCTATAATTGCTCTTCATGTAAGTTAAACTCGGAAACATTTTACTCTGAAGCTGTCGTAAATCCCAAAGGTACTTGACAACACTATCTGCTAATTCTTTGTGCTCTCTTTTAATACCAGTCCTGAAGTTAATTAACAAAGCATTGCATTACCTTTGTTTCAACGTAAGATGACACGATGGTACTCAAACTTCCGTCCCAGATAAATTCCAGCAAGATTAGTATAATTTTGTATAAACATTTTGCTAGTCAACTAAGTGCTCTTGAGGTTTTTGCCAACCTCAAGGACCCAATTGGTGCGCGCACCACAGGTTGTGACATACTAACTTACAAGATATTCATCAATCCTGTCATTGTAACTTTTGTCTGCATCCAAACATTAATGAAATGGTGGATATTTGAGCCACATAAACGTTTTCATGTCTGGGCCAGTAGGCATTTAACAGAAATGCAAACCGAAACAGATGCGGTTATATTATTTATGGAGAGACTTATCAATCTTGAACTATGTCTACACATACGTACTTTCATTTTCTCCTTTGTCTTCAATACGCGAAAAATTGAAGACATGTGCGCCGGGACAAACGTTATGAAAATTTAGGTACTTCAAATTTTAAAGCAGCTTCCAGATTTGCACAAACAAGTGGAGCGAAGGGTTTCTATACTATTCTCATAAGTAAGCATTATCCCTCTAATAAGGGATACGGAGCGATTTGTGTAAGCCATATAAGTTCTTATCACATGCACAACAAACACCAGTGGTGTACGTGGCAATAACTTTGAACCACAAACACTCGCGGTATATATGAGAAGAACTCTGTTCAATCTATCATGCGTAAGCTTCCAGCCGGTTTTTCCGTTCATGCCTGTACTAAGCTGGAAGCGGCTTGGAAGGCACGCATTGGCTCATGTGTTTCTCTTATCTTTCTTTTCATTGTATCGGAGATGAAACGGAAAGTGATAGCTTCTGAAGTTTCCAACTATAGCATTAAAAATAAGAGTTAGATGAATTTAAACAGAGTCCATGAAGAAGCATCTTGGACATTATAGGTCAAAAAAGAGAGGAAAAAAATGTAAATAAAATGAGAAATGTTCAAACCCTGCGTGACATTGAACGTGATAATGTGCTCACATTGCATCTGTTAGCTACATGCAAATAAATTACAGTATAGGTTAGAGTTCATTTTCTGAACCCTGCAAGTATAAGGGAATGGCTCCACATCAACAGAAAACCGACCGAAACCGAAGGCAGACACCGAAAATCCGGGTACTTTCCATAATAACACTATTTAATCCATTTTACGTATCTGTTTTATTTTCTGCTTTAAGTCAATGCGGAGCTTGGCCCTAAGTAATTTGGAAAATCTTTATCAAATATTTTCCCCAACTCTTAAGGCTCTTGAATTTCTTAAATCCTTACACGGTTTTATCCCCTGGAGCATCATTTGAACCAACTACGGAGGTTCATTTATCTACTTATTTGCCCTCTTTTTGAACAAAAAACATCAGACTAGTTTTCAGTTTCTTCATTAATAGAAATTTCCTTTTCGGAGGAAAACGGGTAAAGTTGGTTCCTCCCAGAAATTAAAAACAAAACAGGAGATTCTTCGAAAATGACTTCGTCTGACATTGAACGTGATATTGTGCGCACATTACATCTACGAGCTTTCTTTAAAGCATAGAATTTAATAAGTGATCCGAAAAATCTTTATCAACTATTTCTCCGCCTTTTTAAGACGGTGTATGGATTTCTTATATCCCTTTATGGTTTCATCCCCTAGAGTTTCATTTGATCAAACTACAAAGCTCACTTACCTACAAGTTTGATTTTGCCCTCTCCTTGAACGAAAAATCTCCGACTAGTTTTGAGTTTCTTGAGGAATAAAAATTCCCTTTTCGGGGAAAAACGGGATCACTTGGCTCTTCCCGGAAAACGAAAACAAAACCGGAGACTCCAGTGAGGGGAAACACCACAAACAGAATCGTCTCCGGCTATGACGTCATATTCAAAGTTAGAAGGGATTGGTTGCCGCCTTGGCCTGGAGATGAATACCGGGAATTCAATGGCTGAAGTTCTTCGGGAATACGTGCTCACGTGGTGGTAGATTCGATTTGTTTTGTTTTCGTTTCGCGGGAAGTCTAGTTTTATTTACGCGGGAAAAAGACGCCCTCATGCGGTTTATGCAAATAGCGCAAAATTTTACAAATATGCTTTTCTGATTTAGTTGTTTTCAATGAAACTTTTGTCGTACATTTAACACAAAATGTGCAAAATTTAGAAACTTTGAAAGTTATATGAGCAAAATAACGTTCAGAAATTATTCGCGTAGTTGTGATTGCTGTATGAAGAAGAAGTAAAACTTTTTTTTCCCCTTCGTCTGAAAAAAAACTCAATTCATTTTGAAAACTGCAATGAAGTCTATAAAATTTAGGGAAATCTCTTTCATAGATTTTTATAGTAGAATTTTTATCAGCAATTTTTTTTTTCTTATTCAGTTCAAGCTGAGCTCAGTTAAGCAAGAAATTGTGCTTAGTTTCTTTACCAACGCCACATTTGAAATAATAATAATAATAATAATAATAATAATAATAATAATAATAATAATAATAATAATAATAATAATAATAATAATAATAATAATAGTAATAATAATAATAATAATAATAATAATATCCAAATATAATGTGCTCTGTTCAGTACCCCCAAAGTTTGAAGTGGGTAGGATTGACGCATGATATTCAACTGCGAAACTAGTAGTGGATTTACCGGGTCATAGTTGCTAATGGTCTCCATAACCTTAAAAGCCCCGTAGAAGATTCAAAAATGCACATGATAAATGTTTTACACAACTTTTTAAAAGCAAACGGCACCTAAAAAACCATCACGACGGGCCCCCAAACATGTAAATCAGCTACTGAGGGAAACAGAGACTAAAACTTTGCTATTCATCCAATAGGACTCTGAATAGCACAAGAAAATAAGGCGAGGAAAGGAGTTCATCTCTAGTGTGTACGTTGTGTGCATGTTCATCGCTATGGTACAAATGGAAGCATGTGTAATATGCGTAATGCACAAGAATTCTACGGCTACACGCTAAAAGGCAAGGTGAAAGGGTGAACAGTAGAAACTGTATCGGAAATTCATCTGAAAAGAAGACTTGTTGCTAATGTGCAATCAACATCTTTTGCTATCTTAACCCTTTAACGGGCACAAGCCGTTTTTCTCCAAAGTTCACATTTTGCATTATAATTAGAAAAATGAAGCTCATTTATGACCAAAAAATGTAATTTTTAAAATTTTGTTGTTGTGGCTTCTGTTTTTAAGAGAGGTGAGTAAAGTTAACCACCGTCCATTACAAGCAGTGACATTTCACTGATTTATACAATAGAATAAATGTAAAATACAAATAATTTCACAAGTAAATGTGCATTCCTTGTAAAACTATTCATCATTAGTTATTTCAAATTACACATTTTTTAGTTACGCATGAAATAAGTGATAGAAAAACTAAATACAATGTAAATCCCCTAAAATACCATTAGTTTGTCTGATGGAACAACATGAAACATCGAGCAGCTCACAATGGAACATTACATTTTGTACATAAAACTTTTGTGCATTTCTAGTGCGTTTTAAGTTCTAGCGTGGTAGTAAGATAGGTAAATCCCGACTTTAGGGTCCGGGTTTGGCGATTTTTTTCTGGCTGTAGCTTAAGGTTGCAATCATTTAGCTTAAAATCGCCAAACAATCCAATCATCCAATTAAAATCACCAATCAATCCAATCATCCAATTAAAATCACCAATCAATCCAATCGTCCAATGGTTGCCAGATTTAATAATTTATCGCCGGACCTTAAACTAGGTTTCACCCGTAAGATATTTACCACCGCCTTAAAAAGGGTTAAAGAGCTCATTATATTTGAAATCATTAGCAAGCTCAGAGTCCATGGTATCTTTTGTGAACTAATTGCTACTGTATTTAATGGCAGAATGGACATCATCGAGTCGTAGATGAAATCAGTAACACAAATCCAAGAATACCCTCCACACATCCATCAGCTCTCAAGACAATTGTTGTGCTACTTGGAATAGAAATAATTTATCTTAAATGAGAATGTGCTTTATTGCTTCGGAACGATTTTAATACAAGATAAGTAATAAACCCTTTTGCAATCACGGATATAAAGGAATAATTAAAAAAAAAAAATCTGGTATGGACCCCACACTACTTCCTTTTACGTGCAAATTTCTTAGTAGTTGCCTTAAGTGTTAAAAAAGTGCTTGGAGTGAGCAAGGTAACAATTCAAATATTTACTCCCCTAATCTACTACGAAACAATGCAAAAAATATTTTACAATGGTTATTTTTCTAAATATTGCTGATTTTAATATCATTTAGTGAATTTTTCGCAAAATATCGCCAATAGCGCCAAGTTGAACCCAAATTCAAAAAATAAAATTTTCGCCAAATTTGTCGCAAACTTGGCGATATATCGCCAAGTTGGCGTCAAACACTTGGCGACCCAAAGCTTGGCGACATGTCGCCAAGTAGTGGCGCCAATTCATATCACTTGAGTCTGTATTGAAATTAACATTGATTTACCCCCAAAAAGGGGTAAAAGACCCCTTTGGGAACATTCGAATGCAATCACAAGGGGAGGTGCACAACTAGACCCCCCTCAGAGCCTACATACCAAGCTAGAAGTTTCTACGGCATATAGTTTTTGAGTTATGCGAGCCACATCCGCACATACATCCGCACATACAGACGTCACGAGAAAACTCGTCGTAATTTACTCGGGGGTGGTCGAAATTGATTTTTCGGCTGTTTGTATGTTGTTAGGTACATATGCACGTGCTGACAGATCGAAAAAACTGCACGACATTCATTCAGGGGTGAGCAAAGTCAAAATTTAGACCGAAATTTGAGTGAAATTTTTTTCGTGATCACAATACTTCCTTTACTACGTAAAAGGAAGTAAAAAAGACCAAAGCCGTACTGTACCATAGCCGTACTGTACCAACGCCTCCTAAATATAAAATGCCTATACTACATTTGCTTCGATATGGGAGACAGTTGTTCAACTTTGAGCTCCACCTTCCGGCAATTCGATGGTGCCGTTGTTATGGTGATAAATCCAAACATTATTCGAACGAAATTTTTTGATTGGTTAATTTTTAAATTTAAATTTAGAAATCAGCCAATCGTCAATTTCTCTGTCTCGAAGAACTCCGATACATGGCAGTGCTTCGTGAACTAAAGGAGAAATTTTACTCTGTGTTAAAAACCAGTAAGCTGTAGGCATTTAGTCTTTAGGCGGCGTTAACTGAACAAAGCGGAAGCTTCATTCGAAAAAATCCCTGAAGGTCTCTAGCATTGAGATAGCTCGAATAGTAAAATGATAGATACGCACACATTGTGTTCATAGTATTGAATGCAATCTGGTGATTGATGGTTGATTCTACGTAGAAAACAAATTTTAATAAAGGTACTGGAAAATAAAACTGCGCGGAATAAAAATAATAATAATGATAATAATACAGAGCAACAACAATGACAAAAATAACAATAAGAACAATAATGATAATAATAATATGATATTAATAATGACAATAATAATAATAGTAATAATAATAATGATGATGATAATGATGTCAATAATAATCACATCTTGTGCTAAAAGAGAGATTTAAAACCGCACTCAACGCTTCAGTTTGTTACAGAGACCGTTAAACTTTTACTAAAAGAATTGAACAAATGTTCAGTAATGTTGAACAGTTAAAAAAAAAAAAAAAACATATTCTTCCGAAGTGCAACATTAGTAGCTTCAATTACTTCGAAGATTTGACCACGTTATCGAAGAAGAAAGTGGTGTTTTTAAAAATGCATTTCAATATGAACCTTGCAATAACACTTATTAATTAAATCACATTTTTTATTACTTGTCGAAACTACAGTTGCATTGAAACTGAGGGGGAAGGAGGAAGCAGTCATTTAACTAGGAAAATATTTCTTTTTTTCTTTTTATTCAGTAACTCTCTTACGCCGATTAAATCTTACACAGACGATGGGAAAAATCAAACCTTTTGTTAAAAATTATAATAATTATAAACAAATTTAAAAAACGCTTCGTGGTTCATTAGGACCCCCCCCCCAGGTACCGGTAGCCGAAATTTCGCTCTAATGGACCTTTTCGTCTGACTAACCTTTCGGTAATCAACTAACACACACGCACACAAAATTTTCTGGCTATAGTTACACAGATAGCACGTTCTTATTGGAGAAAAAAGCTTAAAACTAAATGAAGTTGTATTAGTAGGGGAATGTGGGGCAAAATAAAATAGCGGGGCAAAGTGAAATGGTAAAATATTTTCACACTTTGCAACGCCACCTATCTAGCAATATTTTAATTTAGTTCCCAAACATTCAGTTAATTCCTGTCAAGAAATAAATAGCTCCAAGGATCAACGGAAAAAATTATACAAGTCGTTTTCAAAATTTGATACCTTTATTGTAATATTCGTGATTTTTCAAAAATATTTCTTGTTATAAAATAACAACAGTTTCGTAATCGTCATTTTTCTAATAACTGGTATCTACTGATGTCCAGAGAGATCCTTATTTAGTTTATATTAGGCGAATTTGTATTTCAAACGTTCAATGTAATTTGTCAAGTGCACGCGGGGCAAAGTGAAAGAGCAGATTTCGTTTGCTTATGCATTCCTTTAACAAATCGCGTACGTATTTCTTCATTTAATTATTTATTCCACATTCTTTTAGTTATTAATTCACTTATTTATTCATTCAGTCACTTATTTTGTCATTCATTCTCCATTTAATTCACTCATTTCTTTTTCTGATATATTAATTAACTCATTCATTAGTTTATTTAGTTATTCGTTAATATTTTTCCATTATTAATTCATTTATTCGTTTATTTACGCATTCATTTGACAAAAATTACTGCAACTCATCAAAAAGAAAATGTTTCATTGCAAAAACATTGTATTTTTCACTTTGCCCCATGATTTTATGAGGTGGAAAATTTCCACCTTTTTTTTGAAGGTGCAAAATAACTGCCAAAAATTAAAAATAATATTAAAAACTCAAGTTGTATTACAAAATACATTATTCCTTCTTTATGTACACTGATTTTTAGAGCAAATTTCCAATTTGTTCATTTTGAAACAGGTGAGTAAACTATTTCACTTTGCCCCACATTCCCCCACTTCTTTTTTTATTCTTTTAAGATCAAACGTAAGTGCTCCCTTTTTGAGATATGAGATATCATCAGCAAAAGTGAAATAGTTTAAATGAAGCAAAGAAAAAATAAATACATAAAAAAGTTACTATTTGCTCTTTTAGTTAGAGCCCGGTTTAGAAATTTCAGGAAGGTAGATCAGACACATTGGCCTGCTTGAACAACAACATGAAAGAAAATGCTGTACAGTTATATCGTCACACCTTTTTGGCTACCGTAAAATTCAGGAGAATTTTACTGCAAAAGAGAGTATTTACTGTATAGAAATTCTTTACAGCACTATACAATTTCTGTATTTCAGTCGAAGTAAATATTTCACCTTTCTCGTTCTTCTTTTGAAGGGGGTTCAAAGTCGTTCTTTAAAAAAATGATAAGATTCGTTCGAATACCATTACTTGTACTACGTTTTTTTTCCTCAGCTCAATTAACTGCAGAATTATTGTTTTTTTACCCGTAAAATTTTGCATTAAAATGGGATTTATAGTGAAATGTACTGACAACAAAGATGCCAGGACTTTTTAACCTAAAAATTCAGGAGAATTTTTAATAGTGAAAATGAAATACGATCTGCTGAAAATGGCAGTTTTTGGTATTAAAAGATAGATTTCTGTGCATGTTATACAGAGGTCTTGGTTTAAAACATCATAATTAATAAATTGAATTTTATCACAATTTTCTGTGTGGTTTGCATTTTTGAGGGGCAACTCGAGCTAAGTGGCACCTAAGCTTTGCTTCATGGGTATAAGTTCGGTAGCAGATTTTTTTTTCAGCAGTCTGCGAAGTAGCTTAAAAACCAAAATTATTCTGCAAGATAAATAGACCTTATATTAATCATAAAGTCTGAATCGGCATCGAGAAATGCTTAAAAAACAAGGGAGGATCCAGAAATTTCTCAAGTGTTGGGTGATTGATTTTTCTTACTTACTTTTTACAATGCATACTGGTTTACAATAACGATGAAACAGAATTTGGACTCCGACTCCGAAACATTTCTAGGGATAACACCAAATCTTCTTCCCCAACTTCACTAAAACTCGTATAAAATTGCCTTTTAAGAACTTAAATATCGAAGAAATACAATAGAAGAATCTCCCAAAGGCCCCCATCCGTCCCTTGTATCCGTCTGTCTAAAAAATAAAAGATGTTAATACAAATACATGCTACCTGTGGGTTGTATCCCAGAAAGGGAGGTACAAACTTCAAAAAACTGTAATTTTTGAATCTTTTCTTTGACATCTTAATTTTATTTTCCCCCTCAAGTAAAA
This sequence comes from Uloborus plumipes, assembly GCA_038373865.1. Lineage (NCBI taxonomy): Eukaryota > Metazoa > Arthropoda > Arachnida > Araneae > Uloboridae > Uloborus > Uloborus plumipes. Next base: position 15,430 of record JAXGGA010010253.1, read on the forward strand.
ATTAGTCTGTAGACTTTTCCAAGAATTTAAGACAGCCGCAGCGTCGCACGGTTTCTGGTAAAGGGAATCCAAGTGAATCAGGCCTTTCCCGTAGCACTCAGATCAGAAACCTTATATCAATGGTATTTAAAGAAATTGGCGAAAAGTTACTCTAAAAAATTCAGAACAATGATCTCAGCTAGAAAAAAAAGAGAGAAATATATATCTATAACAAGTTAGCCACTAAAGAATCAAAGAAATGCCCGCAAAGACTGCCAGCTGCACTCTCTCGGCTATAAGGCCAACCACATCGCCAATACAGCTCCCCTCCCCTCGGAAGAACTGCACGCAGCTTAATCAAGTTTTATAGCTTTACTCCAAGGGCTTTATTGTGTGGTCGATTGCACACTAAACCTGCTGCTTTGGTAGCATGGTTTCCAAGCGCTGCTCTACGTCCAAAAGCAAACTCCGCTTTTTTATACCACACTTTTTCCTTTTTACGTAGACTGCAAAATGAAAATCTATAAAGGCTATAAAGTTTTCAATATAAAAATCAATATTTTTTCGTCGTTGTGTGAGCGGAGGGAGGGGGGGGGGCTTTCTGGCCTCATTTCTTTCTGCCCGTGCGTTCCGAACCCCCCTCCTTCCATAACTTGCTCTTTTATCATTTTATGTTTTATTGTATATATATATATTTTTTATATTTTTATCGGATCGAGCGGTGCTGTGTTTTTTGCCGTCGTTATTTATTTCGCTCTCTCTTGGAGTATATAGGGGTAAAAAATATATCTATATATAGATATATATATATATGAATGTGTCGCATAAAATAATGCGGTAGTCGTTGGATTGAAAATGCCTCCGTATATAAAAAAATAATAATAAAAGGATAAGGAAAAAGATTGAAAATATTAAACAAAAAAGGGCAAAGAAATGTGTGGGTGGAGCGGGGGAGGGGGTGATTGATAAAAAAATGCGGCGGGGTTTTTGCGGATGAAATTATGGAGGAAAAGAAGCGGGGGATGGGGGAGGAGGGGTGGGGATTCGAAGACGAAATGGGAAAGATTTTTATGAGCGTCTGGAGAAAGAAATTACAGCGCTAAAAAACGGCGGATGGCGAAAAAATATTTCGGAATGAAAAAGTTATTAATTTTTTTAAGTACACAGGAGAAAGACCTGCACTTTTTCAATATACAGAAATGCGATGATTCATGGAACGGGTGACGAACACAGAGGGGGGAGGGGGATTTTTATTCTTCGGAGGGAGGGGGATGGAATGTTTTTACCCATTCCTTTTTCTGGAATGATTGTGGACAGGTCTGGGATAGGGGAAACTTTCAGATAGAAGTATTAATTCTGTTTTTCGTGTTTTACTTTAAGGAATAGATTAAAAAGAATTTTGTTCTTGCTTTGGTTGATGACTTTTTAAAATTTCTCTTTCCATCTTCTAACGACAAATGTTTCTTGCATTAAAAATTAAATGACAACTTTTAACGTTTATAAATTCTTTTCCAAAAGTTCTTTTCTTGCGAGAAAATTTTAAATATTTATGCTGTTCTAGGAAAAATAAGTTTATTGTGGCCGGGACATTTGCATAAAAATTCAGCAAACATATTAAAAAGCTGGCGTTTTTCGAGATTTTCTCACAAGTTTAATTATTAATGATTTCTTTCATTGCGTTTAGGGAATATCAACAGGGAATTTTAAATCATAGTATGTTTTCTTAAAAATATTATTTAATGAAAATGCAACCAGTTATTGAAACACTTTGTTAAGAAATAGGACGACAAAATGAGTTCAATATAAATTTAAATGCATGTTTTAAAAAAGCAATTAAAATGAGTGTAAAAAAGAAACAAGCATTTTTTTTTTTTTTGAATTTAACCTGCAAGTTTCTTTATCGGTGTTCTAAAAGTTTCCCTGAATCTTGAGGATTTTAATTTGCTTTTTAAATAACTAAACCTCCTAGTTTGTTCAGCGACGATGCATGAAGCAGTTTCACGAGATTGTACACACATATCGTTCCTGGAAGGTTGAAGATACACTGTAAAAAATGAATATTGTTTTTACAGCATAATGCAGCTAATTTTATGGTAATAAACTACAAAAATGGCTAATTTTTTGTAACAAACTGTAAAATTTCTAATTTTACAGTAATAAACTATAAATTGCCAATTTTGGAGTAATAAACTGTAAAGTTGGTAATTTTGCAGTTTATTACTGTGCATTTTAGAGTTTCAAACTGGAACCTCTGCTGCCAGTATTATATTGTTGTTTTTACAGTACAATGCACCTAACTTTGCGGGGATAAACTGGAAAATTGCTGCTTTACAGTAATAAAACGTTTGTTTGTTTGTTTCAAATGGGGCTACGTTTAGCTTCTTGACAGTTGCAGACCTAGTGCATTCCCCAATAGCGGCATTCACTCTTTCATGTGGCACCACCATCAGTGGAATACTATTGCTACAGGAATTTCGATGCCCAATTTGCCCACTAGATGGAGGCACCTGGGCTCTATTCGATGCGAAACTGCAGTAGGAATTTAATTTTGCCAAGAGATACTATAAGCCAAACAAGTACTCGAGGGATCTTTACCATGCCGCATAATCATACGACATGAGCGCTGTCGATTTTCTGCTTCATAAAAATCCACCGACTGGAGCCGGGATCGAACCCGCGCTTTTGGGCGTAAGAGGCCAGCGTCTTAACCACTATACCACTCTGCCAGCTTATAAAACGTAAAATTGCTAATTTTGCAGTTTATTACTCTACATTTTAGTTTTAAACTAGAACCTCGGCTGCCAGTATTATACTGTAAAAACAGCAGTTTATTTTTTGCATTATAGGGCTCTATGGGAATTTCACCAAATGTTGCCAAGCTGATACTGGATTTGGCATCTCATTTCCGGCTCCAAATTTGGTGAAATATTTGTCGCCTAAATTTCAGCATTTTATGAAATTACTTTCTGCTCCATTCCTTCCGTATTTTACTTTCATCGCGCCTGAAAGAGTATCCTTTTAAAAATTTAAGGGGTAATGTAAATAAGAATTTAGGAATTACGAAAAAGATTAAATACATAACAGTATCCGCAAAAGCAGGTCAGAAAATAGTTGCTACAATTATTCTTTTTTGGTAGTTCAAGTGCTACAACTGCAAGTATTTCAAGAAAGTGCGACTAATGAAGTTTTCGAAAAATAAAAGTTTGAATTTCTAAAAGAATGATTTTATTCCTTCTTTCATGACCTAAAAAATAAAGACCGCAATTTTTTTTTAACCTCATTAAATTTTTTAATAATAATGAAAATCTATTTTCACACACACACATTCGAATTTAATGTTAAAGACAAAAAATAAAGCCTGCGTAAAAATTACATAGCTTTTGAAGTGACTGCATAAAAATTCACGGCAGTAAAGGAGTTTTTTAAAAAAATGCCACGCAAATTGCAACACTGCATTTTTATCAAAAAGTTGAGCATTTAAAATTATTACACTGGGGAACAGTCATTTTGCGGCATCTGATATTTTCAAGGTCTAATACCTAATTCTTAAAATTATTATACCTATATGCGGGAAAAAACAATAACATTTGGTGGAAATAATCGAATGAATAGATCTTTAGGGAGGGCACTTTATTTTTTTTCATTGATATCTTGTGTTTGGTTTAACTCAAGAACCAGAGTCAATACAAAAAACAGTAAATGCACACTGTGTATGTCTAATGGAAGTATTATTATTATTATTATTATTCTTTTAAAGCAATATCTATATATGTATACCTGCAAAAAAAAAAAGAAAGAAACCGATAGGGAATCGTGTCAGACTGGACATTAAAAGCGAATAAATTTAGGAAAAAAGAAGGGACGAGTGAACAGAGACGAACAGTAGAGCAGCAAAATACAAATTTTGGGAGATACCCCCTCTCCCCACAAACAAAGGCTTCGGTTTAAACATTATTATCAATCCTAATGCAGTGGATTATCAACATGTGAGGACTTTTTCAAGACCCCCCCCCCTTCCCCTATCCTTGAGATAAATTATGACTGCGTTTATGGATTTGTGTATTTATATGCGTGTCTTAAAAGTTGTACTTTTAACTTTTAATTCGCAGTAAATTCAACAATTCAATTTTCGGGGTAAACTTCTCATCAAAGTATTTTCTTTCTAATCTGCAATGTTTGCGATAACAGTGAATATAATAAGCATAAAAATTCAATACTATTCAAAATTTGCGAAACTTTCGAGTGTAATTCTGTAAAAAGAAAATTTCAAAAAAACTCAACAAATAAATAAATTCAAAAACAAAACAAAAAGCTTTTAAAATTGATCTTAGTTAAGCTGAAGTACTACTAATAATAATAGTAGTAATAATAATAACAAAAACCTAACCTGGTGGAATGGCAAACTTCCTTGGACTATGAGGTCAAAACAAAATCAATTAAAAAATTTCACTTTGCTTCTGCAAATTAAAACATTTATACCCAAGAATTGCAGCTAGGTCTGAAAACTTTACATTTTTTCCATTACTAGCTCTTGTGCTCGGTTTTAAGTTGCAATATATAAATTCTTAAAATGACCAAAACTAACACCGTAGGATATTTTTCCATTTCTTCATACAGAGGAAAACTATTGTATTTGACCTATTAAAGAGATTTTAATTGGATAATTGGATATATTTTCATAAAGCTGGTGAAAGACTCCGAAGCATTGGATAGTAACTAAAAAATTTTAAAATAATAATCATAATCACCACTTGTTTTAATGCATAAGCCTATATATTTTCATAAAACTGATGAAACACTTTTAATGTAGTGTGCAGTTACTAAATATTAAGAAAATAGCAGTCGTAAAAACGAATGAAAAGCATTTTTACCTAGGAAAAAAATATCCTGCACTTTGAGAAATTTTGGACCATGTGAAGCAGATCATGTGAAAAAAAGTATTTTAATAAAAGTGGTGCAACGCTGAAACATAACAAATAATATATTCCGAAATGATTAAAAAACCCTATTTGTATTTTGCACAAGTAGATTTCCATATCAACACAGGCTTGCGAAATTAAACTTTTTTGAAAAATACAAAATAAGTTTTTGCTGATCTTTATATTATTTAGTATGCTAATTTTGAAAAGGACCTCCATTTTTCTCCATCACATCAGGATTTTTTGAAAAAATGATTTTTACGTTTGCTGAAATTTTCCATCTCAAAAAGTATTGTCTAAAACAATTTATCTGGCAAAAGTGGTTTTTTTTTCCATTTTGATTAATAAAAAATATCCTATTCATGGTGATGCATATTGATTCCTCACCAATAAATTACTTTTTATAGGTCTGAATGGAAGAAAAAGGATAAAAAAAGCTAAATTTTACTCATCCTCGGAGCAAAAGACTAGTTATATCTCAGGAATAAAAAAATTTCCAAAAAAAAAAAAAAAAAGTATGGGAGTACAGAATATTGATGCAGATTGTCTACTAAATTTCATCAAAATAAAAAATGGTATGGCTCGAAAATATCTGAAAATTTGTTAACTTCATATGAAATGACACTGCATAGCTAGATTTCTCGAACCTCCTCTGGGAAAGAGAAAAGCTCAAATTTGTCTTGAGTTTAAACTTTTTACATCGAATTATGACTACAGATACTTTAAAGAAATCATCAACATACTATTTTAATCTGTTTTTATTAAGGTGTGACACACAAAAACTGGACGATTGAACGAAAGGAGCAAAAAATGTGCATGAAAGTTTGAAACAAATTTCCAACAGTAGAAAAATGTAAATAATAAAAAGGTTTCTATTTTCATAACTCGATGCAAAAAGTTAAAACTCAAGATAACTTTGCGTTTTTCTCTCTTGTAAAGGAGGTTTGCAATCTGGCAACAGGAAAATTCCATATAAAATCAACAAATTTTCTAAAATTTTCGTGACGTACTATTTTTGATTTTCATGAAATTGAGTAGGATCAATATTCTGTTCCCTCAATTTTTTTTTGTATATATTTTTTTTTATTCCTGAGCCTTTCTTTCTCTGTGGATGAGTAAAATTTGACATTCGGAGCTTTTTTCTTCCATTTAGACCAATAAAAATTAATTGATTGCTAAAGAATCAATATGAATCACCAAGAATAGAATATTTTCCATATATTAAAAAAAACACTCTTTTGCAAGATAAGTTTTTTATAGAATACTTTTGATAGAAGATTTCAGCAGAGATAAAAGTCAATTTTAATGTAAATTCTGACATGATAGAATGTTTTCAATATTCTTCCTGAAATGAAGGCATATGTTGTTTTTAGAAGTCAGCTTTAAATGTTTAAAAGGTACAGTGAACTCTCACTGATGTGCCGGCCCAAGGGACCTACAGAAAAAGGCGTATAGGTGAGAGAGACGTATAAGTGAACAATCTTATTTAAAGGACTAAAACGCAACATATTTTCTAATGAGAGAATGAATAAGAATATTTCTATAGAAAAGGGACATATTACCACGGTTTAGCAATTACTGTAGCCTAACTACAACGATAAAGAGAAAACAAAAATTGTAACATACGTAATTACAAAATGTTCCCTTAAAAATGATCCATAATAAGTAATTGTCCCTCTCCTAACTCTAGTTCATGTGGATAGAATGTCTTCCGTGAACAATAAGGGCGAAAGCTTAAAGAGGAAAGTGAAGAAACATGCTTATTTTTTAAAGAAAATAAATTATTTTATTTTTTTACATTTTAATGAAAATTCGGCGCATAAGTGAAATATTTATCTTTAGAGCGACGCATAAACGAATGATATTCTCATTATTTTGATATAAAATGTGCTGGGACCATTTAAAATCGTCGTGTAAGTGAAAAGGCTCATAAATGAGGCGGCGTATGAGTAAGAGTTCACTAAAATTCAGCCATTACTTCTCTTGTATTTTTTTTCATCTTAAGCCTGTGTAATTAATGATATCGCATTTAAGATTATATTTTACGAAGAGCGATTTTAAAAATTTCAAATCAGCATTCAAAAATAGCTTCCAAACAGTAACTTCAGAATTGCTGAATGATACAATGAGTCAAACACACGTTATCACATTTTTTAAAAATAAAATAAAGAGTAATAACTGATTTTTAACCTTTTCTGCAAAGTTGAGCACTGGACCTTCTACAGTTTCTTTTTTTAAACAAAATATACGAGCAGTATGAAGTTTACAACTTTACCCCACACGGTTCAACGTTGTTATAACTGGAGGCTAGCCTAAATGATGAAGATGATTAGTTATTAAGTATAATAAAATAAAATTAATGTATAAAAGAAAGATAAAATGAAATCAACAAATTAATGAAAAGTAAAATATTAAAGATAAATAAATATTGACGAAAACTAGAAAACAAATGTTATTTGCAACATGTAATTATCAAACGCTTTTTATTTTTAATTCTATAAGCAATTTCAACCTTTTGTATTTAAGTCAAGGTTTTGATGCAGAGAGTGGCATGCAACTAGTTCTTACTATGAAGGATTAAAATGCAAGATTAAGATGCAGAAAACAGAAGATATCATAAGTTGCTGAAAAAACTGCAATGCTGTTAGAGTCAAAGTTGCAGTAGAATCTGCTGCATTCAACTCTTAGCTTTAGCAAAATGTCGAATGATTTTTTCTTCTCTGCAAATTAGATGGGAATATACAGAAAACACTCTTTTACAGGTTAACTGCTTAGACACAAAATTATACAATGGATTGAAAAAGGGTTATGGGGCACTATAGTTAGCGAGCCCAAGGCCTTGGCCATGGTAATCCATGCAAATATTAGTACTCAAGTCTGAGATAGACATCACAGTTGATTACTTCATTTATGCATGTTTTAAATTCCGAATTGCACAAGTAAGCAGCAGAAAATCGTACATTCACTCGGTCACAGTGGAGCAGTAACTCTTGCCACAAACCCGGCTGCGAGGGTTACTGCTCCACTGGAAATCCACAGCTGGGACGGACGTACCCCACCGAGTTGATGGTATAGTCATCATGACATAATACAACTGATAACAATATTTTTGTTTTAGAAGCATAGAAATATAGATAGAATACGAAAATTATTAATCGTCCAAGTGCCATTTTTAAAAGAATTTCTAATATTTTCGACTCAAAGCGATCATTCAAATTGTGGGATCCGTGCCACATGGCAGCAGGGCCTGCTTAACCCAGCGTGTGACTCAAGGTCTGGTGCAAACTCGCAGCCAGCACCCAGCAATTTTAATAAGGGACAGTCACTATACGCATTAAAAATATAAATTTCAATGAAAGTTTAATATTGAAGTATCGACAGTATTTAACAAATAACTGTAATTGAGTATTATATTAGCAGTAGGATTTTATTTTCGCATTCTCTAAACGTTCAGGTCATCGAAAAGAAAGATTTCGTTAATTTTGAAAGCTCTTGAATTAGGTGATCTATGGCCTTGCAGATATGAGTACTTGAGTCTGATATAGACATCACAATTGATTACTAAATTCGTCCATGTATTCCAGCTCCGAGTTGCACAAGTAAGCAGCAGAAAATCGGACATTAACTCGGTCACGAAACCGGTGCTCCTCTGGAAAAAGCCACAGCTGGGGCGGACGTACCCCAACAAAGGAACCGTGGGTCACGCGTGCGGTCACTCTGTCGCGCGTGCCTAACGGCCTGCAACACTTTTACATCCCTTCCCTTTGTGCCCCCCTTCCCCGAATATAGCATCCACCCCTTTTCCTGATACCTGACGACCCAGGGGGCTGCAGCCCGCATTGCGAACCATCAGCTCGGAAGAAATGGAAATGAATGGGGTTAAGAACAGATTTCTGAAGGGATTCATTTGCATCAGGAATGGTTTGCGTAGGTTGGATGATTCGCAATGGCCCTCCAACATATGTTATTCGGGGACTGTTGTTGCGCGGATTCTTGAATTTGTTTTAGATAATATTTTGCTGTATTTTTGACAGAAAGTGTGTTTACGGATTAGCTTTTAGAATTTTTCCGTATAAAAGTGTGGTTGGAGAGGCTTGTTTATTTGACTTCCGTCAATAAGAAAAAGATAAGATTTTAATTATTATGAAATTCAAAATTACTGTCACCCAAAAAGAGCAAAATACGCCAAGAAGTTTAATCAAGAATATCATGTCAATCAATCCAGAAAAAACTGCTGTACATTTTTGAGATTTTCGTGGAAGTTTTGCTGGAAACAACGTTTGACTTATGAATGATTGTAACGGATTGATTTAGAAAATTCAAAGCAGTAAAAATTTCAGGATTAAGCGGCCATTCAGCAGGTGTGGAGAGGTTTCTCGGCAGTTTCATGCCTCAAAATAAATAAGTAATCTCACTCTCTGTCTGTGTCCCTTTGCCTAACTTCCTCCAACTGAGAAAGAGAAAAAGAGAGAAAATAATACATAGACAAACGACGACATAAATTTGTAAATTACGAAGGTAAAAGTAATTATTTGTATAGTTAAAGTTCTACTTGGTTTGTATAGTTGTAATAAGTCTATTTTATATAAAACCACTTTAAATTATATTAAGAATAAGAAAAAGATAAAGCTATTCTTAACTAACTTTCACATTGAACTGATTCTGAAAAAAAAAAAAAAAATGACTTGTCACTAGGGAAAAAATGTGAACACAGAAAGAAATAAAAGTATAAAATGCTCAATTAAAATAAAAGCAAAGACCTATCGAGAAACTTGAAATGCTTTTCAGAAACACTTTGAGAATTCAACTAAATGTTCATACATTCATATACAGCATTTCTCCTTCTGTCATTTTGAATTGCAAATAACGTCATCGTACGAAGGTCCAAGAAGTATTTCGTGCACTAATTGTCACCCTTTACTCCCAAAGCAATGAAATTACGCATTTAATTTTAGAAATTGTGTCACTATTTCCTACTTAAGTTGTTTTAAAGTTATGATCCTTCTGCACATTTACGTAAAACGCAAATGTTTAAACCTAAACATTTATGAAAAACAATAACTGAAGACTTCTAAGTAATCAAGTTAAAGTGGAAGGAAAATTTGAAGCATTACATTTATTATTCATACTGGAATATTGAAAGTTTATACTGCAGATCTTATAAATATCTTTTGAATCAAGCATAAGTTAGTGAATGCGCGTATCTAAATGGTGAGAAAAAATTCTTCATTGTAAGCTTCCATTGGAAGCTTCATTGTAAGTACATTGAAAAATATAAACCGTTGTTTTTACAGTATAATACTGGAAGCAGAGATTCCAGTTTAAAACTGTAACATGCACAGTAATAAACTGTAAACTAGCAACTCGAGAGTTTATTACTGTAAAGAAGAAAAATTTAAAGTTTATTACCACAATTTTAGTTTATTACCATAAAATTAGCTGTAATATAGTGTAAAACAACAGTATAATACTATCAGCAGAGGTTCCAGCTTAAAATTGTAAAATGCACAGCAAAAACTGTAAAATTAGCAATTTTACGGTTTGTTACTGTAAAACTACCAATTTTTACAATTTGTTACTATGAAATTAGTTGTATTATACTGCAAAAACAACATCCGCTTTTTACAGTGCAACATAACATATGCATTTATGAGATTAAAAATTTATGTTTTCTAGTTTTCCGTTTTTTTTTCCCTTAGAGATAGGGCTGCCTTTCTTATGACAAAAGCGTACGACGCCTTGCAATTGTTAGCAGTTTTCGTCAAGTGAATTCTGTAAAAAGTGCTTATTTGCTGTGGTAGTATTAACGCAGAGAAAACAACCCGCTCTCTCGTTACGCGCGGATGAAAACTCGGTGCGTAAAATTAGTGCTGTAAAATTAGCAATTTTACGGTTTCTTACTGTAAAACTACCAATTTTTACAATTTGTTACTATGAAATTAGTTGTATTATACTGCAAAAACAACATCCGCTTTTTACAGTGCACATAACATATAGCATTTATGAAGATTAAAAATTTATGTTTTCTAGTTTTCCGTTTTTTTTCCCTTTAGAGATAGGGCTGCCTTTCTTATGACAAAAGCGTACGACGCCTTGCATTGTTAGCAGTTTTCGTCAAGTGAATTCTGTAAAAAGTGCTTATTTGCTGTGGTAGTATTAACGCAGAGAAAACAACCCGCTCTCTCGTTACGCGCGGATGAAAACTCGGTGCGTAAAATTAGTGCTGTAAAATTAGCAATTTTACGGTTTCTTACTGTAAAACTACCAATTTTTACAATTTGTTACTATGAAATTAGTTGTATTATACTGCAAAAACAACATCCGCTTTTTACAGTGCACATAACATATAGCATTTATGAAAATTAAAAATTTATGTTTTCTAGTTTTCCGTTTTTTTTCCCTTTAGAGATAGGGCTGCCTTTCTTATGACAAAAGCGTACGACGCCTTGCATTGTTAGCAGTTTTCGTCAAGTGAATTCTGTAAAAAGTGCTTATTTGCTGTGGTAGTATTAACGCAGAGAAAACAACCCGCTCTCTCGTTACGCGCGGATGAAAACTCGGTGCGTAAAATTAGTGCTGTAAAATTAGCAATTTTACGGTTTCTTACTGTAAAACTACCAATTTTTACAATTTGTTACTATGAAATTAGTTGTATTATACTGCAAAAACAACATCCGCTTTTTACAGTGCACATAACATATAGCATTTATGAAGATTAAAAATTTATGTTTTCTAGTTTTCCGTTTTTTTTCCCTTTAGAGATAGGGCTGCCTTTCTTATGACAAAAGCGTACGACGCCTTGCATTGTTAGCAGTTTTCGTCAAGTGAATTCTGTAAAAAGTGCTTATTTGCTGTGGTAGTATTAACGCAGAGAAAACAACCCGCTCTCTCGTTACGCGCGGATGAAAACTCGGTGCGACATAAGGTATCAAATCGGCGCACAGTGGTTCGAGGGCGGAAAAAATAGGCATTTCAAAGTTCGAAAATAGAAAAATTTTAATGCTGTAATTACTTAGCCCTTGAGTTGTAGTAACATACTCCACAAGATTTGTTTGGGGAAAAAATTGCATATTACCGAAAATAAGCCAAGAATGTTGAAAAATTACGTTTTTTATTAATTTGGACTCTTGACCCTATATTGCAGTTTTAACTAAAACGTGCAGTAATCCGAATTTGAATTTATAAAAACTCATTTCCCCTTGGTCTTTCACACTTATGGGATGCATATTACACCCGAAATAATAATTAAAATAAAAAAAATTTTAAATTATCTGAGGTGAAAAAAAAGTAATTGCGAAAAAATATGAAATATATTGAGGCATATACTTTTATCGGCGGCTTCCGGTGAGCTTAAAGCTATATTGGAAAGTAGTTTGAACCTTCCTGTTGCAACCACCTGCGACTGTGGGCGTGGCAGATGTTTTCATTTGAATCTCACTATTTACAACTACCAATATAGTAAACTAAAAAAACTAAAAAATAACATGTCGTGGTATAAGGGGGAAAAATTGATTTATATCAAAGAGATTGGCCATCAAATTTGACGTATTCCAAAAAAAAAAAAAATCTGCACCTCAAAGCCAAACTAACGTAAGTCACATTTTCACCACTTCTCAATGATAGCGATTTACACTCAAGGGATTTTTTCCGTTTTTTCCCCGCTTCGAACCACAGTGCGGGGCTTTAAAATTTACATTGCAGTTTGTGTGAAAATGTTGAAGTTGTGTACTGTAAAAAAAAGACGCTGTTTTTACATTATGATACAGCTTTTTTTACAGTGACAAACTGTAAAAATTTTTACTATAATAACTGTAATATAACACTGTAAAATTACTAACAAACTGTAGATTGCTAATTTTACAGTAAAAAAAGGTAAAATTGCAAACCCTATAGTTTATTAATGTGCAGTTTACAGTTTTAAACTGAAACCTCTACTTCCAGTATTATACTGTTGTGTTTACAGTATAATACAGCTAATTTTGTGGTAATAAACAGTACGATTATAGTAATAAACTGTAAAATTGCTGCTTTACGGTAATAAACTGTAAAATTGCTAGTTTTACAGTTTGTTGTGCATTTGAGAGTTTCAGACTGGAATCTCTTCTGCCAGTATTATACTGTAAAAGCAACAGTTTATTTTTTCAGTCTATAAATGTGAATTTCCGGCTGTTTTTATTTACCTTAAAACAATTTTCTGTAATGGGTAAATAATCTGACTCCATGAGGTTTCGCACGCCTCAAAACTGCTTGTGGGAGTACTCTGTAAGTAATAACACTGCAAATAATGAGCTGTTGTTTTTACAGTATAATATTGGCAGTCGAGGTTTCAATTTAAAACTGTGAGATACACAGTAATAAAATGGAAAACTTGCAATTTTACAGTTTCATACAATAAAGATAGAAATTTTACAGTTTATTGCCGTAAAATTTAGCTGTGCCATACTGTAAAAACAACAGTATAATACTGGCAGCAGAGGTTCCAGTTTAAAACTAAAATGCACGGTGATAAACTGTAAAATTAGCAATTTTGATGTTTGTTACTGCAAAATTAACCATTTTGCAGTTTAACCCATTAATGCCTGACATTTTTGTTTCCAAAGATATTTTGTATACTGGTTACAAACAGTGTTTAATGGACAGGAAAAATAATAAAAAAAATATTATGTAAAAAATAATTTTTTTATTAAGGAAAGAAAAATCGCCCTTAAAAGTTACGATAGACCCCAGAGGGCACATACTTTTTTTCCTAAATTTTTTTTTCTGCCTACGATATAATATTTAAAAAGACATTTTATAGGAAGAAATAAAATCAGCAATTAACATAAACTGGAAATTTGGGAATAACTTTGAAAACTTAGCTTTTTTTCTTGATTGTGAACGATGTCATTTTTGATAAAGATCATATTAAAACTGCAACAGAACACACTTTACAATGGTTATGTGCTGCAATCTGTTAATAACGAATTGAAACAATACCGAGGTACTGATTGAACACGATTATTTGGTTGAAATGTTCATTTTGGGGAAATTCAGACCCTTTTTTGGACCGTCCCTAAAAAGGGACGCTAGGCATTAATGGGTTAATACTGTAAAAGTAGAAATTTCATGATTTATTACTTTAAAATTAGTCATTTTTACAGTTTATTACCATTATCTGTATTAATTAGCTGTGTTATACTGTAAAAATAACATTCATTTTTTACAGTGCAGAAAAATAATTTTACATAAATGAAGACAATATCAAGTATTCCTGTAAATTTCCAGTGCACCAGAAAGAAGTGGGTCACTGCAGATCGGATTTCAGAACAGTGGGTCGCACTGTTTCAAAGTGCAGAAGAATAGATCTTAGTTATGGTTCTGCTCTTTGAATATTGTGTCAACAAGAGCTTAATATTCCACTAATCAAGAGAAGAAGATGAATATTAAAAAATAATATCAACAACTAATTTCAATTTATTCAGGTTTGTTTTATTAAATCATACCTTATTAATTAAAAAACGCTTTTATTCTCCGTTACTGACGCTTAACTGACTGAATTCCCTCAAATGCAGCGGGCAAAATTTTTTAGAAAGCAAGGTGTATGCGGTTTAATATGAAAGCAATCGTTTCATTTTAGTAAAGAGCTAAAACTATAAAAAGCAACGCCAGCATTTTATTCAATAAAATCAGGAAATTAGTAAAATCAAAATAAATAATAATTGAATAATGATTGAACATTTGTGCATAACTGTGTAAAAGATCTCCTTCAAATTTATAAAAATATTATTAAATTAAAAGTAAATGAAAGAAAGAACACCTGAAATTTTTTTTCTATTTGTTAACTTTTCATTTGAATGTTTATTTCTTCTTATTGATACAGGCACGTCATTTCAAGTTTTTCCGGGGGAGGGGGGCAAAGGGCCCGAACACAATGCAATTTCATCGGAAAACATAAAAAACCACGCCTACTTATGTGTAAATACATTAATTTCTCAAAGTCAGGTGGGGGCGGGGGGGGGAGGGGGCAATTGACCCCCCTGCGCTCCCCCCCCAAATGACGGGCCTGTATTGATAACAGGAATGCGTAAAATAACAATAGATTTTAATATTATTTTTGTTTCTATATTTCTTAATTGTTATCCCTTAAAATAATGTTTCTTATGTATTTCATATCAAAGTATTTACTCAAATGACAAAAATCTGTTACTATATGAAAACAGAAAATACTAAAGAGGATTATCATTATAAGAGCTTATAAATCTAAAATAATTATTTTATACCATTTAACAATCATAATTGATCATTATTTCATTATATTATTGTTGTCCACTCAAATTTTATATGTGCTGAAAGAAAAGAAAATGTTTAAGATTATTTTCTAAATTTCAACTTAAAGAAAATATTTTCAGAATGTTCTTATTCTCTGAAATTATTCTTATGAAAATATCCTCTAATCAGATATCGGATGTTGACCATGAAAATTTTTGTAACTTAAAACATTCTTGTCTTCAGGTAAAAATCTCAACTTCATTTTTTAAATCTTTTAACCAATCACAGGCATCTTTCGTCATGGTTGCCAGCAAAAATATGCTTCTTCAAACAACCGCATTTTTATCACTCTTCCATCTATCACGAATCCGAACTTGAAGTCTATTAAACATTCTTTCCCCCTGACAAACCCACCTTAAACCTTAATGGATCAGTATCACTTCTCTTATCATGTTGGAAAAAAACACCCCAAAGACTATCTTCCCAAAACTCGAAACACTATCACAAAAGAAGCCACGGGCCCATCCATCAGGCAAACCATCTTTCATGTCAACTCACAGACGATATGACATTGCCCATTGGGAGCTCTTCAGCCATTTTACGCACTTTTTCATTCATAAAAAAATCTCCCCTTTCGTGCCTTTGTGGAGAGTGGTTGTAGTGGAGGAGGAAAGAAAAAAAATGTAACAACGATCAAATACGAATTAGAGCGCTGGAGGTTTCATTTAGTGTTTTGACACTCATGGAGTGGCTTGTTGTCGCTCGTGAGTGATTATTAGAGGAAGTAATATGTTTTTTTATGTTGGTTCTTTCTTGACAAGGTCATTGCTTGTGAATTAACACTGTGCCCTATGTTTGCCGTCGCGGATTTTAGCTGCTTTGATTGATTTTGATATGGATTGGCGTGAGTGATGAATAAAGAGTGTGGGCGTTTGTGGTAGCGTATTAAAAGGAATAAGAATGGATAAATACGTGGAGTAATTAGGGATTAAAATAACGCGGCGGGAACATTGTCTCTTGTTTTCAATGGATTATTAAACTTTTTTTTTTCAAACATACATTTTTTTTTCTCTTTCCCATAGCCAGGTGGCATACATATTTGAATATTTTATGAATTTCTTAAAACATAAACTTTAAAATTGCAGAAATAGGTGAAATATTTTCGTGTGTTATTTCTTACAATATTTTAACTAAATATGTAAAAAAATAATAACGCACTGTAAAAATAGATGTTGTTTTTACAGTGTAATACAGCTAGTTTTACAGTAACAAACTAAAAATATCTAACTTTACATTAACTTGTAAAATTGCTCATTTTACTCTAACAAACTCAAACTGGCTCATTTTACAATACTAAACTGTAAAATTGCTAAGTTAACAGTTTATTACTGCTTTTTCCTGTTTAAAACTGGAATCTCTGTTTCCTGTATTATACTGTAGCTTTTACAGTATAATACAGATAATTTTGTGACGTTATCTGTAAAATTGTTGTAATAAACTGTAAAACTGCTGCTTTACAGTAATAAAACGTAAAATTGCTAATTTTGCAGTTTATTACTCTACATTTTACAGTTTTAAACTGGCACCTCTGCTGCCGGTATTATACTGTAAAAATAACGGTTTATTTTCCACACTGTTTTCTTATTTGGCATTATAATCCGGTAAGCCTGCTTTACAATCCTCTTCCATAAGAAAATGTCTTTGTTCCCCCCCTCTCCTTCTTTCCCAGATGTTGATCTTCATGATTTTCTGGTCTTCGAGGGAACCATCTAGACATCTCCCGTTTGGTCAGCCTCTTGTATATTTGCTTTCAAAATAGACGTTTCGTAGTTAGATTATCTTTCAATTTGGCTAAACCAAGATAATCGTTGTACATTCACGTCACGTTTTATCACATCTTTGCTTTTTATTCGTATTTCTATGTTGCTATTTTTACACTGCAAAAAATGAACTGTTGTTTCTACATTATAATACTAGCAGCCGAGGTTCCAATTTAAACTGTAAAATGCATAGTAATAAACTGTAAAACTAGCAATTTCACAGCTTTTTACTGTAAAGTTAGCATTCTTACAGTTTATTGCCGTAAAATTTAGCTGTATTATACTGTAAAAGCAAGAGTATAATGCTGGCAGCAGAGGTTCCAGTTTAAACTGTAAAATGCACGATAATAAGCTGCTAAATTAAGCAATTTTACAGTTTATTACTGTAAAATTAGCAATTTTTACAATTAATTACTATAAAATTGTAAAATTATTATAAAGATGTATTGTACTGTAAAAACGACATTCACTTTTTACTATGTTAGAATGACAATGATAGTAAAGTCAACAACAACGAGGATGACATTGATGAGAATAGTAATAGTATTAATACTAATACAGTTAACTTCCGATTTTACTTTTCTTAAAGGATTGAGTGGAAAAACGTAAAATACGGAAAAACGCAAAATGCGGGAAGTTTATAGAAAGCACCACCTGAAGGGATCGCTTGAAAAAATGCAAATTGAGCCGAAAAGGTAGATTCGGGGGACGTAAAATTGGGGTTTCACGTTAATAATAACGATGATAATGTGACAATAACAACAATAATACTCCTTGAGCTAAATCGAACTTCCAACTTAATGGTGCTCGTCGAAACGGAAGCTATATATATTCCGCCTTAAATCGGGTAGATGTGTCTACTCGGGCTGGGGTACCTGAGTGGTTTCAGAAACAACAATACACAACAACACAATAATACTAATGTCAACGAAAAAAAAATTTTTATAGCATATTTTTTTTTGGGGGGGGGGGATTTTTTTTAGTGTCAAGCATTTATCTAACCGTGCTCCATTCAAACGCACATGTTTTTGAAGCAGAGGAGAGTAGACACCTTTCTTGTTAAAAAATGACGTGGAAAATTATTTATATGTATAGTATTTGAATGTCCTGTAAACAACTTTATGTAATTTTATAACAAAACATGGTTTTTATCGTAATAAACGGAAAGTCTGTTTCATAGGCGGCTGATGCAACAAAAAAGTGGGGGGTCAAAAGAAATGGGGGGGGGGGACAACATCTCCATAAGCTGTTTTTTTTTAAGAAAATTTTTGCAATATGATTAGATTTTAGCGTTATTCATTATATAACCTGTAAAAAATGTCGAAGAAGGGCCTCAAAAATCAAGATAGAAATACACCATAGACTCCCCTTTTCGATTCAAAGTTCCATTTTTATAAAATATTATGGAAAAAGTCTATTTTTAGGAACATTCACCTGTTATTTCCTTGAAATAACTCAATACAAAATTTTCTTGAAATAACTCAGTAAAAAAATCATTTTCATCAAAGTGAGAGGGCAAGGTCCTTTTACTTTTTAAGTGAGGGGAAGTCGCCCCCATGCCCCTCTGTATGAGCCGCCTATGGTCTGTTTATTTCAGGGTTTGTTTTGCTTGTCACTCTCTCATATTACCAAGATAGCTTGGATTTTGGATTTTCTGAATTTCTTTGGTTCAGATAAAGAAGGTTTTACTGTAAAAAGGAACACCCAGATTTTTTTTTAAAGCAAAAAACAACTCGACTTACGTCTAAAACCAAGAAGAGTAAGGGAAGATCGAGCAAAAGCGAGAGAAACGGCGGAAAGAGAGGGATCTAATCCTATCCCTTTTTTCCAACAATATTTTGTCATCACTCCACCCGGTTACTTTCACCCCGTTCGTTTCAGAGGTGCAGCCACCCTCCCCGCAAGTAAAGAATCCAGTAATCAAGTCCCCCGGAGGACCAGGGAGGGGGATTCGTAATTCAATCAAGGGTGCAGGAGGAACTCCTTCTTAATCCCCCTTCCCACTTTAACCCTTCACTCTGGAGGGGGTGGGGGGCGAGACTTCCAAGAACGGCGACGTCTTCCAGGGGATCTCTTAAATATTGAAGGAGGAGAGACGGAATCTGTGGATGGCCTTCTGGAATATCTTGCCTATTGTCATACTGAAATATTCATTCAGACGGCTCGATGCTGGTGTCATTTGAGACCTTTTAGCACAAATAACCAGATCATAGATATGTCTACGCACTGTAAAAAATAGATGTTTTTACAGTATAATACAGCTAATTTTACAGTAATTTTACAGTAATAAACTGCAAAATTGCTAATTGTACAGCAATAAATTGTAAAATTGCTGACTGTACAGTAGTAAACTGTAAAATTGCTAGTTTACAGTAATTATCTGTAAAATTGCTAGTTTTACAGTTTATTATTGTGTATTTTACAATTTGCAGCGGAGGTAAACTAGAACCTTCACTGCCAGTATTATACTGTTGTGTTTATCGTATAATGCAGCTAATATCATGGTAATAAACTGTAAAATTGCTAATTTTATAATAATAAACTGTAAAATAGCTAGTTTTATAGTTTGTTAGTGTGCATTTTACAGTTTTTCACTGGAACCCCTGCTGCCAGTAGTATACTATAAAAACAACAGTTTATCTTTTGCAGTCCGGCATCCTGTGTTCTCAATCTTTTAGACTTCGTTACCGAAATTTTAACCATAGTTTTCAATCATAATTTTCCAAACATTTTATGACTTTTCACGTGTAGAGCATTCATGCATGTATCCGCTAAATGTACAGAGACAGTATTCATGGATGGCTTTCTGGAATGTCTTTTGTCAGTTGTCATGTTGAAATATTTATCCAGATTGCTCCGTGTTGATATAGTTATTTGAGGGCTTTTGGTACACTGTAAAAGATAGATGTTGTTTTTACAGTATAATACAGCTAATTTTGTGGTAATAAACTGTAAAATTGCTAGTTTTACCGTTTATTACTGCGCATTTTACAGTTTTAAACTATAACTTCTGCTGCCAGTATTATACTGTAAAAACAACACTTTATTTTTTGCAGTGTACGAATGATCAGATCAAAGATATATCAAGGGACATATGCATGCTATTGGTTCTCAATCTTTTAGTACACGCTACCGAGTTTTCAATCATAGTTTTCAACCATAATTTTCCAATAATACTGTTTGATTTTTATGTGAGCATCCGTATATGTGTCCGTTATATGCAGAGCAATATAATCCGTAGATGGATTCCTATAATATCTTGCCCATTGTCAGATTGAAATATTCGTTCATGCTGCTCCACGCTAGTATTATTTAAGGGCGTTCAGTACAAATGATTAGATCATAACCATGTCGACCAATATATGTAAATTATCGGTTCTCAATCTTTCAGTATTTGCTACCGACTTAACAAGCATAGTTTTCAATCATAATGTTCCACCCTTCTCATTTTAATTTTTACGTATACTCTTGAGCAACGGAGAGTAAGAAGGTATATGGTACAGTTATTTAAGTTTGTTAAAATGGAAGATATTAACCGGCTAAATTTCTGTTCAGATGGCAAAACCAGGTCACATTGTTTTGAGCTTTTCTAATCCCAAGCTGTTCTTGAAATTAGGAGAACTAGCTACTTCAGTAGGGTTGTAGACATTTGGAATAGTTAATCAGGAGCAGCTATTGACTTACTATAGAGTGAATAATTTTAAGAGGGCTCTTGGTCTTTATTAATGAGTGACAAACTGACTCTTCGTTAAATAACGAAATAAACACATTAATATGTTTTGAGTACTTCGATGTTGTGACCTCAACTACAAATTTGTACTTAAATTGAAGAAACTTGTTTTTAATAAATTCCCACTGAGATGTGGCTGGTGCACCAAAGAAGTGTGTGTATGTGTAGGGGGGGATGCCAATGGAGGTGGTAGCTCAAAACTATTGGTATCTAATTTTCAGTTATCAGCTTGTTAGCACTCTCAGTTTCAATGTGAGGACATCTGCCTTCAGCTCGGTTACTGTCTATTCCAGACTGATGAGCTCATAACAAGGACGAAACTGCAATTTCTGGCATAACCGGGCTGTCCGTGTATTGCGTTTCGGTGTTACTTAATAGAAAAGTTGGATGATAAATGCATCATCGATCAGTCTTATTATGATGTTTAAGACAAATAAAAGAAAATGAAATGATGAACTAGAATTTGTGTAAAAGTATACCTTTTAGAAACACAAAATGATCACTTGACTGCAATACTTGATTGTAAAAATTTTTAATCTGTTAGAAACTAATTTTTGTGATTATTCTTTTGTTTTTCGTTGCCCAAAGGAAAAGAATAACTTTAGACATAAAAACTTCAGATTGAAAATTGAAACAAAAAAAGAACATAATGTTCTCACCAATTACTTATGTATACTATTTATTTATTTATTTATATCTAGAAGCTAATCAGCTTGACATACATAGAGGACTGCTTACTAGGGGTCTTACCTCAAACACAAGAAAGGTTTTACAATTGTCAATTTGATGGTACAAAACAGAGTATAGAATAGACTTTACAGCACTGAGAGGGAGGTTGCAATAGGAATCGAACCCGCCACTTCGGAAATATGGGAATGACGTACAACCATACTGCTCCACTGAAGCCCCTTATGTATACTATAAAATCTAAACTTATTTATACTTAAATTCACTTCATTTTCATTCAAACAGTCCATCTCTAAATTCTGTGTATCTTAAAGATGCGGGATGTAGCAATTTTACTTTTATTACGTATTCTTTTTCTACATTTGGAAACAAAAAATGAAACAACACTTTTGTAATCTCTGCATTTTGCTTAATCTTTTTAGCTCTAAAATAATGTGTAATTTTATTGGGTTTTTCTTCTTCTTTTTCTTTTTTGCTTTTACATCTAAGGAAGTTTGATTTTTCTCCCGTACGTTACGAATGTTGTAATTTTTTGAACCTTTCAAAACTACCTTCAAATAAATTCAAAAATATTTTTGTGAACGTATTCTAGGGCGAAATCTCTTTCAAATAAAGTTTGTTTAAATCATATCCGCTTTACAAGTGGACATTCCAAGTATGAGTTATTGTCACTAAAGAGGTACAAATCATGTGTGACATTTCTAAATCGTTTATCAATATTAGTGATCTTCTCCTATTAATGCTATTTGTATTGGTACAATAAAAACTTCAATTCTTTTTTTAAATATTAATAATCTTCATCAATTAATGATATTTGTATGGGATTGCCATGATTTGTTTTCATTTTTGTAAAAATTAAATATCTGCAACAAATGGCTACTAATAGTAAAAAGCCAATGCTAAATGTGTGTATAGATAACGGTCTACTATTTGAATTTTTTTGTCTAGTCAACAGAAAAATATAATTTTACTAACAATTATAAGAAAAATGATTTATAGAACTTGAATAACATTTTAAAACAGGATTTCAACGAAAATGTACGCGTTTTAAAATGAGTTTGCTTATTTTTGGTAAAACCATGAGCACAAACAAGAATTACATATTGTGTAGAAGTTTAAAAGCATTTTTAACAATTGTAATTGTGCAATAACTAATTGGGGGAACTTCGTAAACTTAATTTTTTGTTCGTAATAAAACATCGAAGGAAAAATATCTATATACAGAATTTTTTTCTTTCTTTTGTGGAATGTGAAATAAATAATTTATCTTGCAAATGTCATTATTTTCAATATTAAGAGTTAGATAAATTAGGTAGCAATGTTGGTAGTTAAGAAAAAATGAAAACATGTTGCTTGTGCATTGAGGAATTAAAAAGATAACCCCGTGTTCTGTCTCTCCCTCCAAAACTTTTATAAGAGAGCAGTGACTGCCATCTAGTAGCCTAAAATTACACCAATTCTTATTGCGATATTTTATAGACATGTTGTTGTTTTATATTCTTATCATTACGAAGGATGGAGTTGTGTTTAGAGTAAGCAAAATTTATTTTCTATTCTTAAGTTTATGTGAAATAGAAGTTCATGTTTATGCACTTTCTGTAAAAGATTTATGTTTAAATTTCTTTCTGTTTTGTCACAATAAAATAACTGTTACCTTCTAGAAAATGATTGGAGCTCATTATTAAATGAACGAAATGAGAAGTCAATGAACTATGAGATTGTGAATAATTCGTAAGAATATATTTATGAAAGGGAGGAGTGATTAAGAGTTACTCCAAAATGAACAAATATTTCCAAAAGGCAAAGTATCCCCTCTCAACCTTCTCCCGTTTTCTTTTCATCTTTCATAACAGTCTAATTTTCTTTCTTTGCTTATTTCGTATTCATCTCCTTCAATTATTTTTTAGAAATTTTTATTATATTTAATTACTTTATTTGTTTATATTCTGTAAGTGAAAAATTGGAAGAAAAAACTTAATCGAAAAGATAGTTGCAGTTTCAAAAATTTAACCCCCATGTATGTTTTAACGAGATTCTAAATAATATTTACAAAACTTCTTACTTTATTTGGAATATAGAGTTGTGCCCGTTTAAAGCGAAGTCAAAGGGATCAAATAAGATTTTCATTTAGATGTAATTTCGTTATAAAAAAATGTAAAAAATACACATTTAAACGTGAAGGAGAAATAGAAGCTATTAACGTTATAACGACAAATTCGCTATATACGGCTTCGTTACAAACGGAAAGGACTGCATTCTCTTGAATCCTAAATTACAAATACAACCATGTAATTCTGTTTTAATAAAACCTAAAAGAAAAGAAAATAGAAAAACTTATCAGTGTATTACAAATTTTATTGGAAGGAGGGAAGGGAATTTTAATTCCAAAAGGAGTTTGCTAAGAAGGTAGATCATGGGCGCCCATATGCAAAATTTTAAGGGTGGTTTCGTGTATTTTTCCCATGGATGTCAAAAAAAGTCATATACTTTTTTACATTATTTATACGAAAAAGTATAGTGTTAAAAAAGTAAACAATTAAAACTGTTCGACTAAAAAGCCAAATAACAAAGATTTTTCAAATTTAGGAATATTTTTCTACAAAGCTTTAATCAATTTATATTGCATCACATATTCACGTCTCCTAAGCAGCTAAATCAGTCTACATAGCAATAGATTTAGATTGTTTTTGCGAAGAAGCATCATTATTTCGATACCCAAAAAATAATTGAACTATCTTCACCACATTCAATTTGTGAGATGAATAATAAAAACCACAATGCTGGCCGAATGCTTAGAATAGCCAATCAACAGTAATCGCACATCCTGTTAACAAATTTCGGAAATTTTTCCATTTTTACTGCGAATTATTTTTGTAAGCGTCAAAACATTACCAAAAAATTAAAAAGAATGAAAATTAGGGAACAAGAGACGTCCCTCTGCATATTATTGTGACATAAAAATTATGACAACCAAAAATTTAATTTTATAAAATGAACAAGTCCCCCCGAGTGTATTTTAAGATTACACCGTAGAATATGAATGTTATTTTTACAGTATAATACTGCTACTTTTATAGTTATAAACTGTAAAAATTTTTAATTTTCCTCTAATAAACTGCAAAATTGCTAATTTTATAGTACTAAACTGTAAACTTGCCAACTTTACAATAATAAACACTAATTTTACGGTTTTAAACTGGAACTTCTGCTGCCAGTACTATACTGTTGTTTTTACAGTATAATACAGCTAAATTTTACGGCAAAAACTGTAAAATTTCTAACTTTACAGTTAGAAATTGCAAAATTGCAGGTTTCACAGTTTATTACTGTGCATTTTACTTGGAGGGAGAGCATTGCTATGGGGAAAAAAAAGTTTTTCTGAATTTAACATTGAACCTCCTCGGATGATACAATGTTATACAAAGATGACATAACAAGCAATTTTTTTGGAATATCTCAAAAATTGTCCAAACTCTGGGTGTTTTTTCATATTTTGACTACTTTATTTCTCGTTTTTGCATTGCTTTGAAAACATTTTGAACAACAATAAGGAAATAAAAATGCTAGATTAACTTTCTTTGGTAATACAATCTAAGTTAAATATTGTCACAGTCTGTATTTGCTATATTATTAATTAAAACATGATTAATTAGTTCAAAAATAATTGTTCTTGTAGAGGAAACATCTACGGAAACGGCTATTATTGGCCAAATAATGATGATTTGTTCCCCTTTGGTTTTATGTATGTCATCTTGTACTGGCCATATCCAATACAAGTTTGAATCTTTTTTAACCCTTTTCATATATTTTATCCTGTATGTATCAGTGCCTTCATCAAATTTACTTATGACTTGACCAACACCCCACTCTCCATCCCAAAGTGCAGCAACCATTTCATTCTCAGGCACAACTTGCAATGGCAGTGGATCATCTACAGATTCTGCATTTGTATCAGACGTATTACATAAAATAGCTCTGACATCATCAACAGTTTCAGTAACGTCATTAACTTTATGGCCATATAGGACCTTTAAGTTGCTCATAATTGTCTCGGGACTTAACCCTCGTTGCTTGAAAAGTATGTGGTCTTGTTTTAAATTTCTGAAATCACTTTTAGCTATTTTTACCAGTAATTTCAAAACTTTGCACTTTTCACCTTCATCTTTGACTTTTTCTATTATCTCCTCAATTTCTTCATAATTAGTTGAAATAATGCTGTATTTAAGTCTAAATTCCTTTTTTATGGTAAGCATTTTTCTTTCCTATATTATCTTCACTGTGTCAATGTCTGTGCTATGCACACTGTTTGAAAGAATCTGTGTTTGGGATAAGCTCCAAATTATTTTAAGTTATCAGTTTCTTTTTTCCTTTTTTTTTTAACCCCGTACTTCTCCATTTATGATCAAGAAACAAAGTCATTTGAATGCGTAATAACTATTTTCTCTGAAACCCCAGCAAAACCACACGGTCCAGAATGTTTTAAACGATTATCAACATCTCCAAAAACTTTTTCTGTAGAGATATTATGGGTTGGTGCACTTTCAAGAAAGTGCTCTGGAATTTGCTGCTGGACAGGAAATTGATGATTGTTTGAATTACCAAACTCAAATGCACCCCCTCTCTCTCTAGCAAATGCGATTCCATAGGCACATAACATCTTCTGGCAAATACTGTTAATAAGATCTTCATCAGCTTCCTCCAACTCTTTCTGTATTGTTTCCATCTATTCGTTTCGATACACATTAACAGAAAATTTTTCTTTTAAGCTTTCTATCCCTACCTTTCTGATTTAGCAGACATTTGTAGGAGACGACAACTCAATGTGCAATTTAGGGAAAACAGGAAGTACTGTGCTGCCACCTATAACTGAGAAAAGTAAAATGTATTTTGCATGGCCTAAATAAGTCATTCAGTTTAAGATATCTGACTTATTTTAAAATAAATTACTGTATTTTGCTTCTTTCTTTGAATCAAGTCAGTAATTCAAAAATGTTAAACGCTTTCTTCGTAATTCCAGAATTTCTCCACTTTTACTCATAGATTATTTGCTTCTTAACCTCTTCAATTTCTTCATTATCTTTTACTTCCATTTTCTAATCTAAGTTGTTTATTTATATAAAGCCACAATTTGAACAGCACCTTTAAAAATTCCTTGTACAAACTATTAAAAAAATGTGCAGTCCCAAAAAATTAAAAAAAAAAAAAAAGCACAATTTTTACAAATTTTCATTTCTCCCACTTTTCAATTAATGTTGGGTAGTTTCTCTGCCCATACACAAGTGAATATGTACCAAAGAACATACTCACAGCCGAAATATCCATTTTGAGCATCATTGAGTTAACTAGCATAAGTTTTCTTGCGACGTTTGCACATACGTTTGTATGGGTGTACATTACATAACTCAAAAATGGTACCCTTTAGAAGGTTAAAATCTCATATGCATGGTCTGTGTAGTGCCTTGTTATGTTCCCCCCTTTCCCAACTAGGAAATATATCACAAGTATGGGGATAAAAATGAGAAACCGAATTCTCCGATGGCCCAATATAGTACCGTACAGTAAA
The DNA here is from genome assembly GCA_038373865.1 of Uloborus plumipes. Lineage (NCBI taxonomy): Eukaryota > Metazoa > Arthropoda > Arachnida > Araneae > Uloboridae > Uloborus > Uloborus plumipes. The sequence goes on from JAXGGA010010253.1 coordinate 42,376, forward strand.
AAACAATAAAAATACTAGAGTTTACTCAATTTTGATAGTACAGAAAAAAAATTAGTATTTTTGTGATCAGTGAAGCATTTCCAACAATATAGGGGGGTTCAATCTTAAATTAAAAAAACTTCGACAATGCTCCCCCCCTTAATTTTACAGTTTTAAATTGGAACCTCGGCTGCCAGTGTTATACTGTAAAAACAACAGTTCATTTTTTGCAGCGGGCGAAAAAATACAGATTTGTGTATTCATTTATCAAACAGTCATGCAAATAAATATTTTTGATTAAATCCAGAAGGATGTGAATAATATTTCATGTTGTTCTATCTAGCATGTGATCCCCCCCCCCCCCAACCCCAAGCAAAAGTTCTGCATTCAATACAACTGTTGCCGAAGTGTCGATTCATGTTCACTGTAAAGTTTGCATTCTTGCATTAAGACTACCGAAAACAAAAAAGAAATTGTACAGGGGCAAAAAGGAGAATTCATACGCTATTCGATTCATTATAGGCTTAAATAATATTGATAAGAATATAATTGACAAAGTAATGGCGCTTAGGAAGGGGGGCATTACGTGTAAAATAATAATCGCAGTTTATATAGTGTAAAATATTATTCAGGATTTAAAAGGAATAAAGGAAAGAGAATATTAACGTAGTTTTGCTAAATAAAACAGGTTGAACTTCTACGCACTTCATACGCTTCATCAAAACGTATCTCCAACAAAAAATTCGTTTTACTCAAAATATACGAAAATAAATTAACATAGTAGAATAATGATGATGATGTAAAAGTAAAAGTAAACTAAATCATGCAATTTATATGGTTTCATAGTATTAAACATGTGCAATATAGTACGCAAATGTTGTGCGAAAAATAATGAAATAAATCTGTTTATTAAATACTTTTTCATTCTTTCAAACAAAAGGATCGACATCGTTATTTATTTTAAGCAATAAATACTTAAGGGGGAATCAAGCATTCAAAGGCTCAAAAAATCGATTTTTGGGATAATTTTTTTAGGATTAAAAAAAATCTATCGAACTTTTCAAGTAATTTTATTGCATATCTGAGCATGGGAAAAAAACATTTTTTAGCAAAAAATATTCACGTGTAGCTGATTTTTATACACATTCTTGCAACTGCTGTTTTCAATAGGCGAGACAGGTGGAGCTCGTCATTTTCATCCGAAGCATAAAAAAACGCTTTGATTTTAATATATTTTTCTTATGCACTAAAAATGACGAAAATATCATGAAATTTGAATTTTTTTTTCCAAGGCTTGAAAAAAATCGTTTCAACTTTCTAAAAAAATTGCTAAGAATTTTTCTCGCGAATGCTTTTAGTTCAAATAGAAGAAGTAGAAGAAGACTATATGAAAATTAAAATGTTTTTCTTTTTCATTTGTTTCATATGAAAATGACGAGCTCCATCTGTCTCGTCGATTGAAAACAGCAGTTGGCCGAGTGTGCATAAAAATCAGTTGCATGTGAATATTTTTTCTCTAAAAAAATATTTTGTTCCCATGTCCCCCCCCCCCCCCCCGCGATATGTAATAAAATAATTTAAAAAGTTGCTATTGTACCTGCTTTTTTTTTTAGCCTAAAAAAATTCCCCCTAATTGATTTTGAAAGATTGATTTTTTGAATTGAAAAATTGATTTTTTGAGCCTACTAAAACAGGATCTCCATTTAAGCTTGCAAAAAGGAAAAATAATGTAATGCTTCTTTCGTACATGCGAGGAAATATACGGATTGAATCTTAACTACACCGTACAACATGTACAAGTCTTTTAGATAAAACTATGTGATTCTTCAATATTTTCAACTGCAAATGATGAATTTTAAATTATTTTTTGTTTACCACGCATCATTTCTCTAAAATACACACTATACGAACTTTTTTCTGATAATTTTGTAGCTGATTTCAAAAAAATTTCTCCAAGAAAACACTTCCTTTTTGGTAACAAAAACGAATTTTGTGAATCTTTTTTGAATCGGTCAGTATGGACTCCTCATAAGAGAAGTTGTTTTCCTACAAAAATGGTACATGATGTACTATTTTGGACTTGATATCGCACACCCAGAAGAGTCAAGGGCGGATCCAGAAATTTTTCAAGGGAAGGGCAATTTTTCTTATTTAACTTTACTGTTCATACTGGGGTTTACAAATTTTTATCACAAAGGTTTTGGAATTCAATTCCAAAACATTTTTGGGGAAGAGCCCCAAACCTTCTTCCTCCAGATCCATTTTAACTTGTATAAAATTGCATTTTTTGAACTTGTATCTGTCCTTGAGAAGAATACTGTCGTAACTCAAACACATAAAAATTAAGGAATGGGAAAGAATTTGATATTGTAAAGCAATTAGTTATGGTGCATATTAGTTATAGTACATCAGGTTTGAGCATTTCGGCTCACTAGCGCTCATAATGCTTTTAAAATAAACGTTTCTCTTTGACTTTTAAGTCTTTGCTTCAGGAACATCTCCGAACATTCAGAACTTTGACTTTGTTGAGTGGTTGCACGGAAAAAAAATTGTATTCAATTGTTTTTACAATTTAATACAGCTAATTTTACAGTAATAAACTCTAAAATTGCTAATTTTACATTTTATTACTTTAAAGTTGCTAATTTTACAGTAATAAAAAGTAAAATTATTAGTTTTACAGTAATAAACTGTAAAATAGTCAGTTTTACAGTTTATTACTGTAATTTTACTGTTTTAAACTGGAACCTCTGCTGCCAGTATTATACTGTAAAAACAACAGCAGTGTCACAGTATTCTTCTTGGTGTATGATAAGTGAATCGAGATTCTTGTTTCTGCAGAATCCCGTAATTCTGTCTAAGATACAAGAAAAATAGTTCAAAACCGAGTTTTTCCTCATGCTATGCAAAAATAAAGTATTTAACTAAAACCCTAAGCTTACTCAAGTGCATAAGTACCATGTAGTACTGACCTTGATCCGTATCGACAAGAAATCGACCAATATCCAGTGGGAAACCCCTTTCGAAACCCAAGAAGGACAGGGAGGAAGAAAAGAGAAAATACACAGAAAAAATATAAGCAAGGGAAAAAAAAAGTATTAGTTTGTGAGGGAAGGGGAAAAAGGGAAAGTCTATCGACTTTTCCCCTGGAGAGTTGTTTATTTTATCGTTGCTGAGGGGTTGGAGACTGCTCGCCAAAGATCTGTCTACAATATCTGATTACTTTAGCATCAGAGGTGTTTCAGGGGAAAAAACGACGTGTAAGTTTTTTTTCTTCTTCTTGTTGCTCTACATTCAACAGCAAGTGTGAATTGTCTCAAAATCGGGTAAAGAGTTTCTAATTTCCCTTTTGGGGAGAAACTGGAAGAAAGTTTTTGAAGAAGAAAGATAGCCTAATTTAACAAAATGCTATTGACAAGAACAAAAAGTGAAAGAAATAAAAACATTAGCTTTAGTATAGTAAAAACACTGAAGTTTCGAGCGAGCAATGAGTTTCAAAATAAATAGCATGGATGACTATTTGTTTTGAAGAGTACTGAATGCTTATAAATTATGGGTTATGTATATACATAAATATATATTTTTATATATATATCTTTATTTTAAGTTTTAAAACTTTCCATTAATGTTGTAAAATTTACCTTCACAGATTTACATTTGAAAAAAAAAAATTAAAACGAAAAACAGAAAATTGTTGTGAAAATCAATACATGAGTATTAAAGTTTAAATTTGAAATAAAGATTACAAGATTATCATTCAACGTTAAAAGAAACACGGTTTTAGTTTTTAAAAACTAATTGTATACCGTAAGCTCATCAAATGTAAATTTAACAATTCATTCACAGGGCTTCATCTCCCTTAATTGAAAAGACAAATTTCTAAGCTCAAAAAAAGAAAGGGGAGGACACTTTACAACATTTTCCTCGTAAAGTAATAATAGTAAGACAAATTAAACGCTTGCATTTGTATTTAAAAAAAAAAACAAGAAGAGGAAGATGAAGGTGCAAAATTATTATTTTAGATAATCATTTATTTCCACGTTGTCTTTCAGGGTGCTGCCACTAATTACTAAATTACTTCCCGGTATTTTACAATAATATTAATTTTCGAATATCATACGGTGTTTCATATTGAATGGGGCAAAAAAAAAAAAACACAAGATTGTGAACGCTGTAATTAATTTATTTAGACAATTCAAATTTACTTCAAAACTACATTTATTCAAGTTTCTCAGGTGTTGAATACAGTAGAGCTCGCTTATTGTAGTATCGGTCAAAAGAATATCGTGCTTAATGTAATACATTTTTCAATGTACCAAACCGTTGTTCTTAGTCATTTTAACCCCGGATAATGGAATATTTCGCTTATTAGAAGAATATTTTCTTTCAAATTGGCTATTCCATTAGGCGGGCTTGAACATATGTGCCCCTCCTTTGACACGACGAATGTCTGCACGCATAGGTGGCTGGTGCACCAAAAAACTGGTTATAAAAAAAAAACGTAAGCGGGGGGGGGGGAGCAGGCGGTAGCACCTCTGAAGCCTTTTTTTAAGCATATTGTGATAATAGATTTTAACACTAATAATTAAACTACCAATTAAAAAAATGCGAAGTGGTTAAAAATTAAGACGTATGTCCACCTTAGACAAGCGCCTTTTAATTCTATCCTTATGAAATAGCCTAAACAAGTCCATTTATTGGAATTTGCAGCTTTTACTTTCGTAAAATAAATCAGTCCACTGAGTAAAAAAGAGTTTCAATCGATCATTAGTTTTTTATTCTGAAAAAGTGAGGGGTAAGGCCCTTTTCCTTTTGAAAGTGAGGGGGCAGTCGCCCCCTTTGCCCCCCTGTACAAGCCGCCTTTGTCTACACGGTAATTCTATACACATATTCGAAAACACAGTACGCTTTCTCCTTCACAAACGACATTTTGTTTAACAGCACCTTTTTTATTTTTATTTTATACAAAAGCCATCAGCTTCGACATACACGAGGACTGCGTACTCTACGCCTTGTCTCCTGACAAACACAGGACAGATTTACGACACAGAGAGGTTGAAATAACAACCATGGGCAGGGTGGGACTCGAACCCGCGACCACTTGCTTACGAGAAGACTCTACCTCTAGGCCTTTAACAGTACCTCTAGCGGCTTGTTCGTCATTCGAAGATTTTCCCCTGTTGCCAAATAAAACCTGTACAATTGTAGTTTCAGAATAAATTTCTTTTGGCTGAATTAGGGCCCTGCTCCACATTGACGTAAAGCAGAAAAATAAAGCAGAAACGTAAAATGGATTACATAGCCGTTCCTATGGAAAGTACCCGGATTTTCGGTTTCTGCCTTCGGTTTCGGTCGCGTTTTACGCTGATGTGGAGCAGGGCCCTTAATCTAGTTCGGCAGTCACAC
>JAXGGA010010254.1:0-47758 GCA_038373865.1 Uloborus plumipes
AAATTTTTAGGCGAACGAACACCCGTTTGATATGCAAAAAAAAGCTTATCCCTTTTCTGTACAAAGCTTTTGCAAACACAGTGACCGCCCGCCGCCCTATGAATCACGTTTTTTCTAAACAGTTTTTGACTACTGTATCAATTACAGCGGTTGATTCACCTAACCGGCGTCTACTGTCAAGTGGAGTTTAGTGTACAATGTGGCTACGGATTCACGAGTGGGTTAAGCAGTATGCTTTTGGGGTCAGCAATGTATTTTTACTTCCTTTTACGTAGTAAAGGAAGTATTGTGATCACGAAAAAAATTTCACTCAAATTTCGGTCTAAATTTTGACTTTGCTCACCCCTGAATGAATGTCGCGTAGTTTTTTCGACCTGTCAGCACGTGCATATGTACCTAACAACATACAAACAGCCGAAAAATCAATTTCGACCATCCCCGAGTAAATTACGACGAGTTTCCTCGTGACGTCTGTATGTACGTATGTGCGGATGTATGTGCGTATGTGGCTCGCATAACTCAAAAACTATATGCCGTAGAAACTTCTAGCTTGGTATGTAGGCTCTGAGGGGGGTCTAGTTGTGCACCTCCCCTTGTGATTGCATTCGAATGTTCCCAAAGGGGTCTTTAACCCCTTTTTTGGGGTAAATCAATGTTAATTTCAATACAGACTCAAGTGATATGAACTGGCGCCACTACTTGGCGACATGTCGCCAAGCTTTTGGTCGCCAAGTGTTTGACGCCAACTTGGCGACATATTGCCAAGTTGGCGACAAATTTGGCGAAAAAATTATTTTTTGAATTTGGGTTCAACTTGGCGCTATTGGCGATATCTTGCGAAAAATTCACTAAATGATATTAAAATCAGCAATATTTAGAAAAATAACCATTGTAAAATATTTTTTGCATTGTTTCGTGGTAGATTAGGGGAGTAAATATTTGAATTGTTACCTTGCTCACTCCAAGCACTTTTTTAATACTTAAGGCAACTACTAAGAAATTTACACGTAAAAGGAAGTAGTGTGGGGTCCATACCAGATTTTTTTCCTTGGAAGCCGATACAAACGTATCAAGAGAGAAAGAAAAAAAAAAGGTGTAATTACGGATTTTTTGGGAAAATGGTTTGTGGTAAACACTGTAATTATCGACTACAAGGCTTCATCCCCTGCTCGCTTCGCTCACCAACTTCTTATCAACCTCTGCGGTAGTTGCCTTTCCGCCTACGGTGAAGTACTTCAGGGACTTCGTCCAGGCCCGTCATTTAGGGGGGGGGGTCAATTTCCCCCCCTGGCTTTGAGAAACCAATGTATTTACATATAAGTGGGTGTGGTTTTTTACGTTTTCTGACAAAATTGCATTGTGTTTGGACCCTTTGCCCTCCCCTGGAAAAACTTGAAATGACGTCCCTGACTTCGTCTCCTTCCTCTTTGCCTGTTGCAGCTCGGGAACTCTTGAGATTACTCCCTACTTTTTTTTTTTTTTACACCTGTGCATAACATCATTGCACGTTAGCTGCACTCAGGCACGCTAAGATTTAAAAGGGATGAAACAAGTCGGAATGGCTTTCTTCGGTTATCCTGTGTCTAACAGTACCTATACCGACCTGGGAGAATTGGATAATCCGTAGGAGATATTGTCACACAAACGCACATATTTTAGTAATATAGACTACTAGTTATTTTCAGCCCGGAACTGAGTGAAATGCATTTTTTTTACCTGAAGGATATTTTTCGTGCTGCACAGTATAATCCATAAGCCAAATACGTGGTCCAGCATAATGAGTAGTAGGATATAAAAGGGACAGAGCTTCGAAACAAAATGAAAATTTTTTTGAAACAAACATTGGAAAGAAAGAAAAAGAAATGCCGCTTAAGGCACCATATATGGCATTACTTTTTTTTTTGGAAGCCAACAGCTTCAACATACATGAGGGCTTCACTTCACTTCACACTCTCCAGGGTCCCCCGTACCTACCACAGCTTCGTGGTTTAACCGAGATAGGGCCCTGAAGAGCGCTCTGTTCTTAATTTTGAACCAGAACCTAGGGTCGAGCAAACCCTAGGGCCCAGCACCCCCAGAGGTATCGTTTCACTTGGAGGACTTTGTGACCACGACATTTTTAACGCCTCCCAGCCACCATTAATCAAGGCGGTGGATCTTTGATCGGCTGGGTTTCGAACCCGGGTCCCTGCGGACACGAGTCCGATGCCTTACCGATCGGGCCACCACGGCCCATACATGAGGGCTGCGTGCTATGCGCTTTGCCTCCTGACAAACACAGGACAGATTTACGGCACAGAGAGGATGAAATAACATCCATAGGCAAGGCGGGATTCGAACCCGTGACCACTTGCTTACGAGGAGAGTACTCTGCCTCTAGGCCCATGTGCCCCCCTCCACGGCATTACTTGGTTTTGAATGTGACACCATACAGATGGTTGTCATCTCGTTCAGCGTATTCCTCCAAGCGTTGAATGAAAGCATCCATTACCCGATTCAGCACGCTCAATGGGATTTCCTCCACGTTTGTACGTATTCTTTCCTTGAGCCCTCATACTTACACCCTACACGTCCTCATACATACAGTGAATGATTCAAGGAAAAGATGTATACAGTTGTGGAGGAGAACCCATTGAACGTGATGAAAGCTTGCATTCGACGCCTGGAGGAATATGCTAAGCGTGATGGGGATTATATATACGACGGTATAATTCAAAATAAAGTAATGGCATGCACGATATATTAAATGGCATACATTTCTCTTTACTTTCCGCGTTTCTTTCAATCAAATTTTCATTTTGCTTCGAAGTTCTGTCCCTTTTATAACCTACTAGCGGTACCCGCACGGCTTTGCCCGTGGTATAAAATTAAAAGTTCATTTGTAAAATAATTGATATAGCAGAAAAAATGCTCTATTTTAGTTGTAATTCAACAATAATTCCTTCAAAGTATGATATAAAAATCTGGTATGGATCCCACGCTACTTAATTTTACGTGTAAATTTCTTAGTAGATGCTTCAAGTGCTAAAATAGTGCTTGGAGTGAGCAAGATAACAGTTCAAACATTTATATCTCTATAGTTTGCCACGAAACAATGCAAAAAAAATGTTTTACAATCATTAATCTCCTAAATATCGCCGATTTTAACATCATTCAGTGGATTTTCCGCAAAATATCGCCAATAGCGCCAAATCGAGTCCAAATAAAAAAAAGAAAACAATTTTTTCGCCAACTTGGCGATATATCGCCAAATTGGCGGCAAACACTTGACGACCAAAAGCTTGGCGATATATTGCCAAGTGGTCGCGCCAATTCATATCACTTTTGTCTGCATTGAAATGAACACTGATTTACTCCATAAAAGGGGTAAAACACCCTCTTGGAACATTCGAATACAACCCCAAGGGGAGATGCAAAAAAATAAGCTAAATGAGAAAATAAGAACAATTTTGTTGCTCACAGAAACCAACAGAAATCTTACCAAAGTTTAAAAGAAGAAGAAAGTTTTCTTTCCTAGCTTTAAAAACAAAACAATACATTTTCCGAAACCGAAATGAAACACTTTAAAAGAACAATGCAATAACGCAATTGATACGATATTTGGTTAATCTGTGCTTTAGGTACCCTTTTCTCGCTAAATGGGCGATAGACGCGCCAAGCGTGGTAACCCTGGCTATTTTGCGTAGTTTCTCTCGGAGCTTTCACTTCCGCGAGACACGCAAAAACGCGCCAAGTAAGGTCCCAAAGCATTTTCAGCATTTTCACCGGGAAAAAGACAGGGTTGCCAGAGAATTGAAACAAAAAAATACTACGCCTCCTCTAAAAAAAATATTACGAAATACTACTGTTTCCAAACGTTGCCAAAATCAATGTTGCGAAATCTATGAAAATGAAAAAAAAAAAATCCGCCAAATCTTTTAATTAAGTCTAAATTAGAAACAGGGTTGCCGGAAAAATACTACGCTCCTTATTTGGGCCGAAAAAATATTACCATAGTATCAAAAATACTACGTCTGGCGACGCTGGAAAAAGAACGAAACAAAAATAGGTATGAACACGTAACCATGGTAACAACATGAAAAGTTGATTTCCGTTGATAAAATAATTAATTTCATCTCTCTTTTCAAACAAATTTTATTCTCGAGTCGAACCATTTTAGAATCGTTTGGCTTGCTTTACTGAAGGTAAGCCTTGAATTCCGGGATTCTAAAAACAATTGTTACAGCTCTCCTGATGATCGTAGAAACTTCGAAAAAAGTTCATTTTGTGCAGAAAATTTCAAGCTTTCGATTGACATAAGACTTGAAAATGTGTATGAAATATTTCTTCCCTATTTTATCGAATTTCCGCTAAGAATTCGAATAGAAAAAGAACGAAATGGAATTTTCGAAAAATCGCTTCGAGGTGCAAAACTACAGGCTACAAACTAATTTTGTGCCAAGTGGCATGAAAATCGACCGAACGGTTTTGGCGCTACGCGCGTAACAGACAGAAAGAAAGAAGGACAGACAGACCCACCTTCAGCTTTATTATTAGTAGAGATTATTCATCATGTCGGACGCTGTATATTTACAAGTAGCGTCAGAACCATATTCATGTTTTAAACTTCGATTTCGGAACCAAATTCTAATGCATTGCATTTGTAATAGTCTTTAAACATATTTTCCAGGTTCACTTTTCTTCCCACTCTCAAATGCAACTTCGGCAGAATAATAGAAAAGGAAAAGCTCAGGAGCGATGTTGGGGCGCTTAAAAATCAATCCATTCTAAAAGCGTCGACCGCAGCATGCACCATTACGCCCCCGCTGCGGAATCTCCCCCCCCCCCCTCTTTCCGGAGGCGAAGCAAAATGGCGCGGAAACGCGTCATAAAAGGGTGCTGAATTTTAAACGAGTTATTCCAGCTCCGGGCACGACTGATGAATGAGCGATCGGGGCCGTAAAATGAGAAGCTTGATTGAAAGGGGGGGGTGGAGTTGAGGAGATTTTTAAAAGTATTTATGTCGTTTCTCAACCGCGATACATCACCTGTGGGAATCGGCGAGTTTCCCGGTTTGATGAGTTTCGTTTGTTTGTCAATTTTGTAAAAGGAATGGTTATTATTTTAAAACAAATTCTATTTGAAATAGCATTGTCATTTCAAATAACTGTGAATCAATTTCTCTATTTTTAGCTGCGTCACACAGTCTCATAGCTTTATTGTATTTTCAGAGCAAAACTCGGGACAAAAAAAAAAAACTTGTTCCTGAAGTTGTTGTTTCAAATACTAATTGGGTATCCGAGACCGAGCAGATAAAATCTATTCGATTTAAGGCAGGATAGGTACGGCTTCCGTTTTTACGATCATCATTAACCCATTAATTCCTGGACGGTCTAAAAAGGGTCTGAATTTCCCCCAAATGAACATTTCGACCAAATAATAGTGTTCAATTAGTACCTCGGTACTGTGTCAATTCGTTAATAACAGATTGCAGCACATAACCATTGTAAAGTGCATTCTGTAGCAACTTTAATATGACCTTTATCAAAAATGACATCGTTCACAATCTCAAGAAAAAAAAACTGAGTTTTCAAAGTTATTTCCAGTTTCCCAGTTTATGTTAATTGCTGATTTTATTTCTTCTTATAAAATGTCTTTTTAAATATTATATCGTAGGCAGAAAAAAAATTTAGTAAAAAAAGTATGTACCCTCTGGGGTCTATCGTAACCTTTAAGGGACGATTTTTCTTTCCTCAATAAAAAAATTATTTTTGACATGATATTTTTTTAATTATTTTTCCTGTCCATTAACCACTGTTTGTCATCAGTATACAAAATTTCTTTGGAAAAAAAAAAGTCAGGCATTAATGGGTTAAGGTGGAAAACCGTTTTAGCTCAACACACAAGTCATAAAGACTCGTTTATAGGGCAAGCATCCATTCATAATACACTTTCAAACACAGAAAGGGTAAGGACTGGAGAAAGGGAGAGAGAAAGTACATCCATGCCCAAGCCGGGATTCAAACCTGGGGCTACCGCATCATGGTCAGATGTCTCTGACCACCAGACAAGGTGTAATGTAAATAATGCACTACAACTTCCATCAAGGAAGGAGCACTGTAACCGTAACGGCAACCGACGAGCACGTGGCGCTTTAGGCAGCCGGCAGCCGCGAGGTGAAAATAATAAAGTTACGATGTCGTTCAAGTATTCTATTGAGTAATTTTTGTTCCACAAGGTGGCCGATGCTCCTGAAGTACTATACAAGTGTGGTTCAAAAGTCCCCCCCCCCCGCATCTTTACTTTTCACACAATGTCCGTTATGGTTGAATTTTTGTTACACACATGAAACCTCTTGAAGTCTTCAGAGTCATATATATCGGAATGAACATCATTCATATCGTAACAAAGCTGAATTACGCGCCTTGTTCTAACAGATGTTTTTCGAAAACGGTCTAGAGTGAGGGTAAAGAAGTGTTCCAAAACTGCAATACTAATGATTGTTTGTGTAGTACTTTTTGGATTCAAGGCAAAGAAACAGTTGCAGGTTTCCTCAAAACATTTGTGAGAACATAGTGCAGAATTCAGCGAATATTATGTAAAGAATTTAAAGTAAATCATTAAGCATGGTTCAAATTTCAAAGCTATCCTGCCATTCAAGGTCACTTTAGGCCACGTAAAAATAAAATAAGTTATTTCAATAATATACTAAGCTAAGCAAAAATGTTAATAATAAAGTGCAAGGAATATTTTTGTCTGTAAAAAGAGCACTCATATAACCGGGCATTGATTAGGCTTGCAGTCCAAGATAACAACTTTTCTGTATAGAAATTTTGCAGTTTCTGCAAAACCTCTTTAGAATTTCTGAAAATATCCTCGAATTAAAGAAAACATTTTGCATCACAAAATTTCTATTACTCGTGAGATGGCATCGAATGCTACTTGCTACATTGTAGTTTAGGACCACTTCAATTCAATAGTCGCGCGTTCGCTCGAATAGAGCTTCCACATAGTTACTTAATAATTATTGGATGGTATAACAAACCGCGTACGGAGTTGTAAACTTACTTTTTTTAAATAGAAAGTAGAAAACGGATATTGTAATATTCCTTGCAAAGCTCAGTTTTTTTAAAAAAGTTTTTCGTATTCTTTCTCTCCCCCCCCCCCCCCGAAGTCAAATGCATTGAAAAATACGAAGAGGTGCAAAGTTAGCTCACATGCATCACACTTTATTCCAAAGGAAGTGCATTTTGCTGTACAGTACAATTATTATAATTTTTTTTCTAAAGTGGCAATGAAATTACAAGGTTTACAGATAAGTGATGCTTGCAGTGCAGCCCGCTTGTCAAAATATCTGAACCATCGATAAAAATTAACTAATAAATAAAAAGGTTACCTATCTGTCGCCAATAATTCCTCTTATTACGAAGTCCGTTTCTAACGAGTTAACAGCTATAAGCTGGTAATTTGAACTCTCCTAGTTCGTGAAATAAGAATTCACAGAAAACTGCTCATTTATAACAAAGTAAAAACTTCTTTTATTGATATAATAAAACATCATTATAGGTTCAGTGCAAGAATAAGTGAATAAAATTTTAAGAGGATCGAAAGTAAAAAGTTAACTTTTTTTTTTTTTGAAATGCATTAGTACAGTATACACTGCACCTAAAACGAAAGTATTTATCAAAAATTGTAAAGAAGCAAAACAGAAATAATCAATTCAGCTGAAAAAATAGTAATGCCTTTCACACATAGGAAAAGCAAGGCCTTTTCCTTGACAATAAAAAAATAAGTGCCTAAAATTATTTAATTTTTTCAAATAAGTGTTTAGTTTTAGCTATTTTACACGTTTTACTGCTTAGTATTCATAGACTTTTTTAAAACGGGAACCGGCTATAACGTAATTTTCAATCTATCCTTTCGACTTCTTCAAACAGTCGCTACTGTAATTGCAAAAATATAGTAAAAAAAGGTATGAGTACCAACGAAGTGGAAGTACATGAAAGTAGACTAGCTCCGTTCTTGACGAACTTCTCTGTTACATTCTTGATTTTCAGTAAATATCGGAGCATTAAAACCGCATTGAATAACAATCTAGCGACGCAGCACTTAAACATTTATTCCAACTGAAAATATTTCACAGAGAGTATCAGGCGAGGAAAAGAAAAAGCGAAGGTGTATTCACTGTAATAAAGTTTCCAGTTGTGAAAAAAATTCCATGTCCTCACCTTTCCTACCCATTCAATCTGTCGCCCCATTTGAATTTTATTGCTTCAGCGACTTCTGCATTATTCAACGCACCCTCCGATGTTTTCCAATTTGAGGTGGAGGGGGAAAAATCTTTCTCCTCACCTTTCGAACGACCCCCTCGAATATAAAATACTCCATATATATTTTTTATATAAATATAGATACACGAAATCTGTACACGACAAGCGCGGTGTCGGTTTGCGAGAAAAAAATCATACGTCAAAAATGGTAACTGTGACCGCGACTGACAGCTCTCATATTACTCGACGCCATTTTGTCACAGCCAGGCGTTGTAACAAATGACGAACCCCACGTTTGGAGGAAGGTTTGCTTTCTCCGTTCGTTTTACACTTTAGAGAAATGAGAAGTGTTTTTTAAACAGCCGCCCTCCCCTGTTTCGCTCCCACTACACGTATTCCAGATGAAAAGGGAAGGCTCGTTTTTCCACAGGTAGTTGAGTGGAGTGGAGATGAATTTTCGCTGACTTGTGGGAATCCGAGATGAGGAGCACATGTGACAGAAACTCGACACTTGTGCAATTCTAGAGACTTTTGAGGTTTTTCCGAGTTGCAATTTCGAAACTTGGGAAAAGAATATCAGTGTCCTGGCCCGTCATTTAAGGGGGGGAGGCGCATGCTGGAGCAATTGCCTACATACTGGTTTTTGCAAAAAAGTAAATAAAAAAGTTGCCGACGAATGTTTTCTAACAAACTTCGTATATGGGCGATGGCTAAACAAACCAGTTTTTGCACAAAACAATCTACAATAACTCCAAAAATGTCAAACTTTCGCTTCATTGAATGAACTTTACGAACATTTCTTGAGATTTCCTAGCATCAACAGTAAATAATATTCCTTTCCTCAACGAATCCATTGGTGGATTTACTATGTCGCAATTGTCAGGGGCCCCGACGATTGTCTATAAAGGCACATGAAAAATATTTTACATGGTTCTGTTCTTCTCTACGGTCCCCCCAAAAATTCATTGCGGCGGGTGTCCAAACGTGTAAATCCATCGCTGGACGTATCTCATAAAACTCTATTTAAATATTGTTGCCGGAAATCTTCAAAATTTTATTGAATTAAATAGAAGTTGGGAAGTATTCTTCCTAAAGTTCATGCAAGGAAACAAAAAAAACAAAAAAAAAAAAAAAAAACTAATATAATTTGGGTCTTTATAGGGCGTTTTGAGTAACAATTGATACGTATTTTAAAATAGAATTGCTCATGCATAAATATGTGTACATAATATTCTGCTGCGTTCTCCAATATTTTTCAGACAGAATGGGGAATGCGAAAAACGAAAGAATACACTATTGTACCAAATTGTCCGGATTATAACGATCTGGTAGCTTTTTTTATATTGGTAAAAAAAAGCATCAGATTTAGAGTAGTAAATTTTGATTGCTTTTTTTTTCTGGCGTAAACGTTGTGTTCTTTTCTTGTTATCATTATTCGCTCACAACTTTACTGTTGTATGTTCCTGCTTCAGTTTCTGCACAGATCAAATTCCAAAGAAGCCTTCGATGTACAACCATTCATGGTAATTTCGATTGACAAATTCTATTTTTAACTCCTCCAACATATATTTTTGTAGTGCTATTGCATCTATATTAGCATAAAACCGGAAAAATTTCAAAATTTCTAAATAATTTTCCAGAATTAAAAAATGGTGATCATTAGAAACATTTAAAATAATTGATTAACCTGGTTCTAAGTATCCTGGTGCTCAAGGTTATTTTGAAATTTATGAGAAACTGGATGTAAAATAAGTTATGTTACCAAAAGGAGTGAAACTTTCAACCCAAAAACAAATTCCCACGTGTTTGAAAACATCCGAGTTGCCTTGGACAGCATCAAGATATTTCTACAAGTTAGTATTTTTACAAGGTATTACAATATAAAACGTGAGCTTTGAGCAACTTTGAACCGATATTTAAGATAAGTTTCTAAAGAGTATTTTCTGAATTCTTGGAATGATACAAACTGACATTATAATATTGTTATCGTTCCGAACCTTCTGCAGTTTAGTTCTTGAAGTAAAATATGGCAAAAGAACGAAATGGCATAAAGTTAAATCACATGGTTCAAAGGCTGCCGAGAACCAAGGCGGGTTCCTTATCTTCTTGGTCACAGAGCAACCTCCCCCCTAAAACTGAATTTTTTCCTATTCCCAAGTCCAAGCCACACTCTCCCCCGACGCAAGTGCTGGGTCTATAGTTTAAGAATATATTGACATGGTCTCTCTTGTCTTCATTTAAAGGCCCCTTGGCTCAGTTCTAAGGTATCCAATATGACTAGTACTTCAGTGATTTGTGCTTTATTCAAAGTTACTTGTTCCTCTATTTCAGTCAAACAAAAAATATTATTTTGCGTAAATATTTTTTATTCAACATTGCATTTAGATCTGCCGATTTGCAGAACCTTTCGCTTCTTTGGATGATTTTTTCCTTCATCTCTTGTACGAAATCCTTATACGAGAAAAAAGACCCTATACAATCATTTTCATAGAAATTCAAAAACAAAAAGAAAGAAAGAAAAGAAAAGAAAAGACGAAAGGATAATCACGGATCTATGTCAAACATCTTGAGCGTCAGAGACCCGGAAAAAAATTTCAATCCGAAAAGGAAAAAAAAAAAAAAAAAAAATCCCCCCAAAAAAGTTTTAAACGCCCTCAGAAACGTTTTCAAGCCAAGGAATCGCTCGAATGGGACTTGGTCCACTTTGTCGCAGAGATCAGGGACACAGGGAGAAGAGCGCGGGGAGGAGAGAGAGTATGAGCGCGCGTGGCCCTTGTTTCGGTCAAAATGAAATGCATATGCACATGACACTTGCATATATGCATGTCTACCACCGCATCCAGGCGTACACGGCTTTTTTTTACATCTAATGCGGGGGTCCGTGTGACGGGCGGAGGGGCCGTCTGTGTGCTGCGGGGAGAGCTGGCTGAAACTATGTATCGAAGACAAGAATATGCGACAGAAACGAAGTTGATCAAATCGAAATTTTGTTGGGCACAGAAAGTTTATCAGAGTAGTACTGTCATCCCCATTTAATCGTGAAACGGGTAAATAAAGCTTTGTTACTGGGGACACGTTACCGATCTGATTTTTGAAATATAAAAAAAATATTTTCTGAAGAAAAAAAATTTTTTTTTTCTGATTTTATTAGATGAAATGAAAGCAAAACCTTATCTTCTTTCTGGGGAAAATTATTTAACTAGTTGTTGAAATACTAGTGAAAATTCACTTGGGATTCAAATTGGCACTTTTCTAAATATTAGCTCAGTAGTCGAAACCGTTGTTCAGCTGTGTAATTTTCTGTGCAATAACCTAAAAGAAGCCTGTAGAGTATCAAAATCAACCAAATCCTTTTTATTTAATGTGCAAGAGAGACAAAAACATATTTTACTTTATACGATTACAATGTTTACTAAAGATTTTCTTTTCGTTCGAATAACCTTTGAGAAACTAGTTTTCTATTTTAAATTAGGAGAAGTATTTATCGTACAAAGATAGTTTTATAGAAAAAACTGTACTCGAAAAGTACGCGAGCACTGAGCTAATTGGTTACTGCTGCTTCTCCAAAGTGTACAGTGAAATAGGATTTTACGTAAAAATTATTGGAAATATGGGTGATTTTAGGTTTTACCGTGCATTTTCAGCAAATTTTTTTTACAGTGGTTTCTTGCGGCCAATTTCCGAGTACCTAGAACTAAATTTATCGCATAGTTAAGTTTTGAATAAGTTAAAATAAGGATTGTATATTTATTTACCGCTCAAGGGTACAATAGAGATTTACTCATTACTCTATAATACATTTTCTTATTGAAACAGCAATCACAATCACGCCTAAAAAAGAATAATTAAAACTATTCCTATAAGGATGAAACCATCGTTATTAATGGTTTCCGTAGCTCAAAACTTCTTAGAGAACTGAGTTTTTCGTCCATTTGAAAAATAAATTTAATTCTCGGTATGCAACTTAAAGTTCTCTCATAATATTTGAAAATGTATTTAAAGTTAGTTAAATATCGTTTAAAATTTCCAACAGTTTTTTTGGTGTGATGATTAAATAGCAAATGTTTTGTTAAAAAAAAAGTGAACACTACTTCGACGAACCAGAAACTGAAATATTTTCTCACACTTAAAAAGGATTGCAACTGTTCGGCCAAGGACGAAGTTCTCTTGTTCAGTACATCTATTTCATTGGTTTACATCAAATTTTATCGACCCACAGAACTCTTGGAATAAAAGTTTTACGCTAGAGAGCTCCATCTTATCCTTTGAAAATAATTTTCGAAATGTATTTAAAGTAGATAAATAGATGCATAGGCCATTTATATAAAAACAATGAAATGAATATTTTTTATTAAACAGTTTTACATAAAATGATGTTTTGGGTACCACCTACCCATTTGGTGACTTGGGTGCTGCTGCGTTTTTCATGAGAAACTTTGAATTCATATCAGAAGCATTTTTCTAATGAAAATATTAAAGGTTTTTCCATAAGTGAGCTTCAACCAGTTTTCATTAAAGTGTTGCCGTACTGTAAGTAATGATGGAAAAAATATCAGAAAATTAATTGTAGAACAGTTTATGTTTTCAATCAGTAATTCAAAGAACTGCGATACTTTTCAAGTCTGAGGAAAATACGTTAGCTTCTGGTAGTTTTTTGACTTCGTGTTCAGATTTTTTTAAATGTGAGTGTCTGCCTAATCTTTCCCATTTGATCATAAGAATGCCGTCCATCCTAAATTGAATAACGATATTTGTAAGCAAGTAAAAGTTATTTGTAAGCAAGTACAAGTTATTTGTAAGAAAGTTCACCTTCATCTCAAGATACATTTTTTTTTTACTATGCATTACCAATAATGTTTGACGAATTATTTTACTACATGCAAGGCCATATTAAATCATGGGCACATAAAGATGGATCATGGGCTTAAAGAACCAACATTTGGATGGCCCCTAATATGTAGCCAACGCTGTAAAAATGCAATTAATTTAGTATTGTCCTACACCAAGATGTAAATATTAAATCTAGGGAAAAAAATCGTTTCAGAATTTCTAACATATTAACAGTATAAAAAATGCTTGAATTTTTCTTCTGAGAATATTCAATAAAGGAAGAGTACACAATATACTGTCCGACCACGGATAAGATGGAAAGGCTAATATCCGGTTTAATGGCGGAAATGGACGCATCTGTACTTTTTTAGGGATGTCTTTAGTGGTAGCCTCTAAATTAAATTGATAGATGAATTAATTAAATTGATAGACACAATGAAATTTATATATCACGACCATCAAATTTTTACTTTTCAACCTCATCCAGATACACTTGTCTTTGCTGGACATTTGACAATTCCACAGCAATCCTGGTCAAACAGTACTAATTTTTTTTTGTCGCAAAACTTCCAATGCAGCAATGTTATACAAAAGCTTCAGTGCATTTGTCACAAAATTTATAGCATAGTAATAGTATCGATTGATTGAATTTTCTTGTCACCACTATACTTGTTTCACTGCATTGTCCGTCACAGATGGACTAAAAACTGAATCGTGACCGCAAAACAAGAGCCGCAGCTATTCTCCTACGACGCCCCACTCTGACAAAAAAATAACTAAAATTCCTGTCAGCGAAAAATCAAATCTCTTCTATTCCATAGACAGAAATGAATATTTCGGGAGAAAAAAGAACACTTTCCCTTTCTTCACTCTCTGGCGCGGGAAAAAAAGTTCTCTTCGAGAGAGGAGGGGGAGGACGTCGAGAGAAGAAGGGGTGAGAAAGATCTGTGCACTTTGTCTTTAGCAGACGATCATCACTGCTCCTCTACATTTCCCTCTTTCACACAACGATGACCTAAAAGCATGACCTCCCCCCCGGAGGTTTTAAAATTCTTTTTCCTGGAAAGTTTGTAGAGTATGCAATTGTTTTTCATTCTTGTTGATTTTTTTTTCTTTTTCCGGGGTTAACTGCCAAAAAGGAGTCAAACTGGTGGAGATAAAATGGTTCCGAAAAGTGGTTGAAGCAAAGACCGTTTAACTGTATTAATATCGCATTTAAAAAATGAAGAATTTCGGTGCAATTTTTAATCCGGCTGATAGTTTTTTAGGCAATTTTATAGACAATGAAATAAAGGAAAGGCAAAAAGTTTTTTTAAACTTTCGCTTTTCAATGCTATTGTTTTGAAAATTTATATTCAATTACTGTGTATTATAACAGTAAATAAAAGCAAACCAGATACTTTAAAAAGTTCTCAAATGAAGAAAAACTTTAACTGAAAGTAAATGTTTTACAATACAAGGGGGAAAATATTGAAGCTTATACGTTGAATTATTTTTCTCCATTTTGCATTGCTCTTCAGCTTGTACTTGTAGGCAAAATTGAGTAATATCTCGGAATAAAACTTTTTTCAAAACATGGCAGTGAAATTCTATTTTTTTTAGGACTCAGTCTGTCGTCATAATTTAAAAGGCCCTACATCAAGATTTTGCTGCAATTCATTTTTTTCAGATTTTTTGTTGTTTGTTCAAAGATATAGTTATCAAAGAAACTTAAACTTTTGTTCCTGCGGTGTTGCACTTATGAGCTAAACCATTAATATATATATATATATATATATATATATATATATATATATATATATATATATATATATATATATATATATATATATATATATATATATATATATATATATATATATAACAGCATTTATGAAGGTTAAAAATTTTTTCCCCGCTGAGATCTTTCTTTTTTTATGACGGCAGCAATCTACACTGTAAAAAATAGATGATGTTTTTACAGTATAATGCAGCTAATTTTACAGTAATTTTACCGTAATAAACTGTAAAATTGCTAGTTTCAGTTTATTGCTGTGCATTTTACAGTTTTAAACTGGAACCTCTGTTGCTAGTATTATACTGTTGTTTTTATAGTATAATACAGCTAATTTTACGGTAATATTGCTAATTTTACAGTATTAAACTTTAAAGTTGCTAGTTTTACAACGATAAACTGTAAAATAGCTAGTTTTACAGTTTATTGCTGTACTCTTACAGTTTCAAACTGGAGCCAGTGCTGCCAGTATTATACTGTAGAAACAACAGCCTTTTTTTTTTTTTTTTTTTTTGCAGTGTAGATAAAAAGAATTTGTAAGAAAAGCAGTAGAAAACTTTGTACAATTAATGAAGTTAAAAATGCAAGACAACGTGTCTACAAGTACAAATAAAAGGTTTAAAAAAGAGTTAGAAAACTCTTTCTAACTCTTAGTTTTCTAACTCTTTTTTAAACCTTTTACTTGAACTTGTAGACACGTTGTCTTGCATTTTTAACTAGATAAAAAGATTTGGTTCTTTATTATTTACACTTAACATAATGAACTGTTATTGACGAATCAGCAAGTTCTGCACGGGGTGAATGACATAGTTGGGGGAAAAGGGGAGCAATTTTCTTCATTAATTTATTTTTCAAAAAGGATTAATTTCCTGGAGCAAAAATTGCCCACATGTTTAAGCTGTCCTTCCTTTGTGTTATGACTTTATTTTGAGTTTTTTTTAACGAAATTATTTTTTTTTGCTTTATGGCGTTTAAAAGAGATGTCTTCAATTCTGTACCTCAGAACCAAACTAACGTAAGTCCATTTTCGTCATTTTTCGGTAGAGGGGAAAAACGATTATCGAATACATCGTTTTTCCCCTCTACTGAAAAATGACGAAAATGGACTTACGTTAGTCTGGTTCTGAGGTACAGAATTGTACATTCATGCCATGCCACGTGCGAACAAGCATAAGGATAAAAATACACTTACAATAAAGACAACATTAGCTTATCGTATCAGAACCTCGTTAAATATCGCCTAACATGGAATTCAAAATGTCATTTATTGCCACGAGGTTTGTTCCCGTCACGGCAATACATCTCCAAGTTGACGAAAAAAACATGGTGATAAAAACATGGCGATGAAACCCCAAGTGGCTACCAATTTAAGCCATCATTTTAGTCTTCCATGTCGTACTATTTGAGATAAAAGTTTTTATTGTTTTCAAGTAGGGGTTCGAACCAGCTCATAAACTCAAGTAGCACACTTCGTTTTTTAAAGGTTGTGAAATGGTAATTAACGTTGTAACAACCGATTAAAAACGTTTATAAAACGCTTAAACGTTTTTTGTGCTACGGGGAAAACTCAGAATTTCATGCTGAATAAATGAGCATATATTTTTAAAACGTAAAATGGGTGAAGACGTTTCGCGTAGACATCTCTATTATGCTGCCGGCCAACGGTGACTGAACTGAAACATTAAACAGATATTAAGAAGAACAAATTTAAACGATCGAATATAAATACAGTCGAATCCCGTTTCAATTATGTTGAAAAGACCAAAGCATTTCGCTGAAATAAAACTTCGCTTTACCGAAATTAGAGATCCTATGTTAATAAGTGTGCTAATTCCCAGAATCTCCCTTATAACAGAATTTTCACTACAACGATTTTCGCTAAGGAGAGATTCCACTTTATACACTTTCTGCCCAGAAAACCTCTTAAAGGGACAAATGCACAAACAAGCAGAAAAAAAAAAAAAACACACCGAAATAGAGGCGACGGACCGCCCTTCATCTTAACCAAGACTGTAACTGTCCGGGAACTTCAGAGCCATCCATCATCCGAATTTCCTTGGAGTGTGTCCCAAGTGGAGGAGAGATAAACCGAGAGCATTTGAGTGAAACTGTCCCACGAGGAAGAAGAGGACTAACTCGCGACGGACATTAATAACATCCTGGACTTCAAAACGCAACCGATCCGTTACGACCAGTCTGCTCCAAGAAGACGAATGACTTTTAAGGGGATGAAGTTTGAGTTCGCTGCTGTCCAAGGTATCGGTGCCATCGACCACTTTAGATTATTGGGGAGTTGACGTCGCCTGGAGACTTTGGTTCACTTGTTATGTGGTCGACAGTAAACAAAAGGGGCAACTTACGAGTAAAAAACACGATAAAAGTCTAAACTACTTCAATTCGTTTCTTAAAAATTTAAAAAACAGTTTTAGCCATAAGGATTGAGATCGGAGTCTATCAAAGAAACAAAAAGAGGGATAATATAAAACGCACGACTGATTTTATCTGTTCTAACTGTACAGTACTTGCATAAATGTAACAAAAGGGAGCTAATAATGTTTTTAAATGAATGAAATCAAATAAAAATAGAATAAAGAAAACAGTTCTAGAAAAAAAAAAAACTATTGCGAAATGCTGTTTGTGGAGATAAAAAAAAAAAAAAAATTTAAATCCCAACTTTTTTTTACTCATGTGGAATATACATACAAATGATTTCATTAAAACTTTCTAAACTGTACACTCCAATAAAAGGCTCGTAAATTAAGCCTTCAGGGAAGTAACACAATTAGATGAGCAAAAATATTTACTGTCAACAAAATAAAATAAGTATAAATACTAATTGCAATAATAAAGGGGGACAATCGAAAATATGCACCGTCTAAAATAAATGAATGATTTAATAAATAAAAGACACATAAAGCATTTGATCATATGACTCGCTGTCTACCAACGGCAATACCGATCGCCTTACCACGCAATGAGAAATCGATAAGCAATCTTGATTGATCGAACTAGAGGGAGAAGGGGAGGGAAAAAAACTTTCGTGGTTCATTTTTTTTTGCTGAAAACTTCACGCATAAAATTTTAAAGAGTTCATATATTGAATGAGAACCAACAGAGAAATCTATCCTGTATGTTATACATAGCTTTTCCCCTCTCTTTCCTTAAACGAAAAAGAGAAAATATATTAAGGCCATCTTCAATTTTCTCGATTATTAATGATGTTTTTTTTTGTGTGTAAATATTATGTACAGTGTTTTTTTTTTAACTAGCGGTACCCGCACGGCTTTGCCCGTGGTATAAAATAAAAATTTCATTTGTAAAATAATTGATATAGCAGAAGAAATGCTCTATTTTAGTTGTAATTCAACTATAATTCCTTCAAAGTATGATATAAAAATTTGGTATGGACCCCACGCTACTTAATTTTTATGTGTAAATTTCTTAGTAGATGCCTTAAGTGCTAAAATAGTGCTTGGAGTGAGCAAGATAACAGTTCAAACATTTATATCTCTAGTTTGCCGCGAAACAATGCAAAAAAAAAAATGTTTCACAATGATTAATCTCCTAAATATCGCCGATTTTAACATCATTCAGTGGATTTTTCGCAAAATATCGCCAATAGCGCCAAATTGAGTCCAAATATAAAAAGAAAGCAATTTTTTTCCCCAACTTGGTGATATGTCGCCAAATTGGCGGCAAATGCTTGACGACCAAAAGCTTGGCGATATATTGCCAAGTGGTCGGGCCAATTCATATCACTTTTGTCTGCATTGAAATGAACACTGATTTACTCCATAAAAGGGGTAAAACACCCCCTTGGAACATTCGAATGCAACCCCAAGGGAAGATGTACAAAAATAAGCCAAAAGAGAAAATAAGAACAATTTTGTTGCTCACAGAAACCAACAGAAATCTTACCAAAGTTTAAAAGAAGAAGAAAGTTTTATTTCCTAGCTTTAAAAACAAAACGAACGATGCAATAACGCAATTCATACGATATTTGGTTAATCTGTGCTTTAGGTACCCTTTTCTCGCTAAATGGGCGATAGGCGCGCCAAGCGTGGTAACCCTGGCTATTTTGCGTAGTTTCTCTCGGAGCTTTCACTTCCGCGAGACACGCAAAAACGCGCCAAGTAATGTCCCAAAGCATTTTCACCCGGAAAAGACAGGGTTGCCAGAGAATTGAAACAAATAAATACTACGCCTCCTCTAAAAAAAATATTACAAAGTAATACTGCTTCCAAACGTCGCCAAAATCAATGTTGCCAAAATGCGAAATCTATGAAAATGAAAAAAAAAAAAAAATCCGCCAAATCTTTTAATTAAGTCATTAGTATATTGGAAACAGGGTTGCCGGAAAAATACTACGCTCCTTATTTGGGCCGAAAAAATATTACCGTAGTATCAAAAATACTACGTCTGGCGACGCTGGAAGAAGAACGAAACAAAAATAGGTATGAACACGTAACCATGGTAACAACATGAAAAGTTGATTTCCGTTGATAAAATAATTCTTTTCATCTTTCTTTTCAAACAAATTTTATTATCGAGCTGAACCATTTTAGAATCGTTTGGCTTGCTTTACTGAAGGTAAGCCTTGAATTTCGGGATTCTAAAAACAATTATTACAGCTCTCCTGATGATCGTAGAAACTTCGAAAAAACTTCATTTTGTGCAGAAAATTTCAAGCTTTCGAATGACATAAGACTTGAAAATGTGTATGAAATATTTCTTCCCTATTTTATCGAATTTCCGCTAAGAATTCGAATAGAAAAAGAACGAAATGGAATGTTCGAAAAATCGCTTCGAGGTGCAAAACTACATGCTACAAACTAATTTTGTGCCAAGTGGCGTGAAAATCGACCGAACGGTTTTGGCGCTACGCGCGTAACAGACAGAAAGACAGACACACCTTCAGCTTTATTATTAGTAGAGATAGAGAGTAGAGATTTAAAAAGCTTCAAATTTTTCTTTTGTAGGAATCAATAATAAACTTAAAAATATATTATTCTCGAAGTTCATCACAGTGGTTGGAAAAACTACATTTATTTTGTAGCGAACTACAACTACAACTATTTTGTTATAAATGTAGTTAACTACAACTACAACTACTTTGTTATAAATGTAGTTAACTACAACTACAACTACTTGTTTTTAAATGTAGCGACTACAAACTACTTTTGAATTGTAGTCGCTACTTCGCTACTTTTTAAAAATTAAATAAATAAAAAGCATACACCGTTTGAGGATTGACCGAAAAAATTCGAAAAGTGGTTTACATCAATAATTAACTCATTTGAATATGGAACAGAACAAGGAATTGTCTTTCAATTTATTTGTTACTTTTCCTTTTTGTTCCTTTTTTTTTTTTTGCTAAAACTTGTCCTTTTTAGATTTTTTTTAAACAATTTTTACGAATATTCGCCATAAGAACGGATTCAAAAGTTAAAAAATTGAAAAATTTTTTGAAAAACCTTCAATTTTTTCATTTTTTTAATTATTATTTTTTTTCATTTCTTGCCAGGGAATATTTAGGAGCATGCAAATTGTTTGAAGGAATATAAAAGCTATGATGCCAAATAAACCAATGACATCAAACAGACAGAATAATTTTCGTCAAAATCTAAGGGATCAACTCATATTTTTATGGTTCGTATTTCTCATTGCGTCCGCTGCTGTACTCGTGCAACAGTCAGAGTCAATTAAACCTTGCTTTTTTCCTTCGGTCTCTTTTTTTTTTCAATTTTTTTTCTTTTATTTATTTATTTTTTTAATTTAAAAGTAGTTTCCAGAAATCGCTACAAACTACTATTTTTGTATCGCACTACTCACTACTCTACTTTTTGTCAAAAGTAGTGCGCTACACTACAAACTACTAAAAAATGTAGCTACTACAGTAGTTTCGCTACTTGTATCGCGCTACTTCCGACCACTGGTTCATCATAAAAATCCCTCTTTGTTCATGCTTCTAAATTTTTTCCGACAGAATTAAATTTTATGCCATCTTTTAAACCAAAACAGATGCAGGATTCAAATCTCCACTTTTTTCCAAAAGCGCCAGTAAGTGAAAAAGTGCTCTTTTTATCAACTTCAGTCAACTGTAAGCAATAAGTAATTTTTTGCCGCTCACAAAATAAATCAATAAATAAAAAAATAACATGTTATAATATTCATAATGAACAAAATAAAGCGAATAATTTCTCTACTGCCTTTAGCTTTTCTTTTTGAAAAAATAAATAAATAAATAAGTAAAATCTATAAAGCAGTGAGTAACCGCCCCTAAGCAAGGGCTAAGGCAGAAACATGCAATACACCGCCAACTCGGCTATTTCGATCCATGGACGTTGGCGGTGTATTGCATGTTTCTGCCGTAGCCCTTGCTTAGGGCCTTAGAGGCGGTTACTCACTGCTTTATATCTTGATCTCTGTCTAAAAGATTTACGAGTTGTACCGTACCAAGTGCGGTCGCTCGCTGGTATTCTAATTTCACATTAGCTACCAGTTTCTTTTTGGCTCTCTTTGCTTTATAAGAGGATTTTTGCCTCCAACTCGACTACTTTCGTATTCCATGCCGATGAGAGCAGAATACGCTCGAAACTGTAGTCCATAGTTCGAAATAGCCGAGTTGGCGGTGTATTGAAAGTAAAATCTAGTTTGCATTAAATGTGCATAATTGATAACTATGAGTAATCAATATGTTTTTTAACGATGGTTGTAACATACTTATTACACTGCTCAAGACTTTGTTTTGACCACCTCTGGGGCAGTTGTATAATTTATTGGGCGTTAGATTTATGAAGCATTTTTTCATTTTCAGTTAGAAGCAAAACTATGATGGGGGAAAAAAACCACGTCCCTGGTAATAAATATTGTTTAATGCCATTTTCGCATGCAAAAAATGTTATTATAATTATTTGAATCGTTGTTATTATTTCATAGCGATTCTTCTTGGATTAGACACTCTTTGTACTTAAATTTTGTCTTCTTTCAAAAAAATAGGTTTTTTTTCCCCATTTATGTCGAAAATGTTTTTTTCTTTATTTTTTAGAGCACTAGGGATTTTTCGACTTGGCTTTATTACCTTTACCCGCCTCCTCCTTTCTTGTTGACAGATTTCATTTCAAATAGCAACAAGTGGGAAGAGAGTATGAATGAGGTTATAATTTTTCTTCTATACTTTAAAGTGACCTTATTTAGAAAGAAAATTCAATTTGAATTGAAACGAGAAATATAGACTTAAAAAAAAACTCTAAGACGACGTGACTCCTTCATTTGATCGACTTTTTCGTTTATACTAATTATAACTAAAATCAGATGCTGAAATATACATTGTAAACACTTGATTGTCTGCTTTACACCTGCAGACGTTAAGCAAAACTTCTCGATATTGTTGAAAGCTGCACCTAAGCCGCATATATCCTCAAATACCAAAGCAAAATGAGATCATATCCGATAAGACCCACACACGAAATGACAAACATTTCCTTAATACCACCTTTTAAGATTTTCGCAACTTCCAAACAAGCAGTTATTTCCCATTGTGCGCCATCAAAAAACTCACACGAACAACTGCCTGATCCGAGAAAAAAACATATCACCAACGACTCCAAATCCTGCAACAATACAAATCCAGCATTTAAAAAAAAAATCTCTGGCACAAAGCTACCGTTTAGTCTATCCATACAGATTAGCCACTGTCAAAGGAGAGAATTTTTATGTATTTCCATAACTTGTTTAGTGACGTCACAGGGATCACGCGTTCGCGAGGGGGGTGGACGACTTTATAATCCCTCTTTTGCTACTTCCCGGGCTCTAATCCAGTGCAGTTTCAGTATTTTTGACGTTAAGCTTAATGCATCGCTGTTCGGCGCTGCAACGTGAGAAAGCCAACATGGCAACCAGCTGGAAGTATTGTGTAAGGGACTTTTTTTTACTTAATTTTCTTTCTCTAAATAAACGGTCGGGTATTTGATGACATTGTGTGCCGGTACATAGTGAAACTGTAGCTTCATGAGGTTGTTGGAGTCTGTTAATGGAGAGAGGTTGTAACGGTGGATTAAGAAAGGTTATGTCTGAAAAAGATCCACGACTGATGAAGTAAATTCGGCCCGAAGCGTTAGTTTAAGGCTGAACAATCATTATATCTTCGGTCATTTTCACACCGCACATTTTTTTGTCGAATTATTATTAGATGACACTAGATTTCATGAGGCTAGAACTTGGGAACACTCAGAAGTTTACGAATGACTTAACAGTACCGTAGAAGCTTTCACTGTGAAAGAAGCGTTTTTTCAGTATAATACTGGCAGCAGAGGTTCCAGTTTAAAACTGTAAAATGCACAGTAATAAACTGTAAAATTTGCAGTTTTACAGTTTATTACAGTAAAGCAGCAATTTTTCAGTTTATCACCACAAAATTGGCTGTATGATACTTCAAAAACAACAGTATAATACTTGAAGCAGAAGTTACAGTTTAAAACTTTAAAATGCACAGTAACACACTAAAATTAGCAATTTTAGTTTATTACTGTAAAATTAGCAATTTTTAGCTTTTTACTATAAAACTAGCTGTATTATACTATAACATATATTTTTTATAGTGTATAGTTTATTTTTATATGTGAATTTCATGCGTTATGGTATAATTTGGAACAATATTACAATTTATAGGGCTCTTTTGGTACGATATTTAGTATGAATAAAAAGTGAAAATATTGAGTGAACTTCGAATATTCAAAAATCAACGTTGACAATTTTGAGAGAGGAATAAGACACTTTGAGAGTTCTGTGTGTGCTTCTTATGCAACCGTGCAGGCGTCATTGTTTGAAAATGCTGGCGTAAAAAAGTTACCCAATTCTAGAGATCTTACATTTCCCTCTCTAGTAGAGATACAAATACGAAGTAACTATGGTTTCAACAAGCTTGAATTGTTATGTGAAAGATTGCTAAAGCTCTTTTGTTAGGAATTTTACATTCCCTACTTTTCTGATGCGCAATTACGAAGTTTCCATTTACCCATTGTGAGGAAAAGGAACGTTACTGAACTTGTCATTCTTACTTTCTTTTTAGAATATTAAGAGTTTGGATTTGGAGCATTTTACATAAATTACACCCATAAAGTTTTTTTTGTGAGATTTTACTTATTACAAAATGTAAGATTAATTTGGATAAATTGCAGAGCCGCAAGCTAACTATGATCCTCAGATTATGTATCGATGTTTCAGAGCTTTCTTGAGTCTTTATAACGAGTGTGTTCATTATGGTTATCTGTCTACCAGGGACGTCGTTTCTAGGGGGGGAGGGCATTTTTCTTGAAGGTGTATACACAATGTAAAATTTACCCGAAAGTGCAAAAACCACGCCCACTTATGTTCCAATACATTGATTTCCCAAAGTCGGGAGGTCTGCCCCACCTAAATGACGGGAATGCTGTCTACATCAACTAGTCTTTGTGATAGATGAAAGTATGTTGGGCTAAAAGGAAACGTGACTTCATTTGCTAGCAAACAATCATAACATATTTTTTTTCATTTTCATTAACCTTCAGGGAGAACAATTCTACATGCCATGTACAAATAGGTATCTTTCAATTCAGTCAAAAGTAAGGGAAAGGTTAAAAGTTAAAACATTAAAATTTTGTTTCCATTTACCCAAGCACCCTACTTGCTGAAGACTTTTGAGTAAGATGAGATAAACTCTATAAAAAGCCACCAGCAAGTAATCTTTTGCAGTTGGCTTGTTTTCTAAGTTGTTAGTTTCCTAAAGGAAACCCACGAACTTGAAAAGTAGACGATAAAGCCTAAGATAGAAATTCTGTGGCGTGGAAGTCTGAGAACTACTGACCTCTGCCTCGAAGACACCTCAGCGAAGTTTATTCGAAAACCAGCATGCGTATCGAATCATCCTTTCTGAAGAATCACCACCAATTGAACCTTCTCGGGATGTTTCCCACTTTTCAGCCTTGCGGGAAAAAACAGCCAACCCCTCCTGAAAAGGTAGGTTTTACGCGCGTTTAAACTCGAAAGCGCGGTTTTTAAGGAAACAATTACACACTCTGGTGGTTCCCAATGCAGCCGAAGGACTGAGCGCAGACGATAAAGAAAAGTTTTTTTTTCTGCGTCATTATCATGTTGCTGTTTGTTGCCTTTTTCGCGGTGACCAGTTGATCTGAGGATACTTCTGAAACTGAGGTTTTTTTTTTCTCTCCTTTCCCTGTGAATGGTGCTAAGAAAAGGTGCGGGGCCTCTCCATTCATGCAAGTAGGTAGTTTGAATTTCGATTGATGAAGCTTGAATGGAGGGGTAGATCTTGTAGAATCTAAATCTTTAGTCAGAATAACACTGGCAGCTGGTGCGCGTAAGTGCAACAGAACATGATGTTCTAGTTTATTTTGAGTGAAGAATGGCATGATGTAGAATACTTTACTAAAACGCGTACGTGGATATAATAATACAGAAAACGAAAAAGAATGTCTCTGGACAGAAAAAATATGCAATCAAATTAAAATAGCAGCTCTGGCTTGGGGGCGGTAGCTTACTGCTTAATTAAACTAATGTATATCAAATGGAGGTTCTTTTTTTAATAATTCTTGCGAGCACTTGTTCGGCAAATTATCCTTTTTCAGTGCAGAAAAATTGTTTGAACTTTTAGCACTATGTAGACTATTACTAAAGAAGCAAAAACATTCCATGTATTAAAAAAAAAAAGGCTCCATGTAACTCTAATGTAGTACATTTGAGCTTCTGGGTTTTGATTACCTTGGTTTCTTCATTTGTGTTGTTTGATCGTATGTGTTTAAACCAGTTTGAAATAATACTGATTTTTAAAAAAATCGGTAAATAGCACCTATTAGTGTTGCTCCTGTACATTGTTACATAACTTTCAGAGCTCTCAGAAAGATAACAGTATGGTTTCAAAAATTCACAAAAAAACATGAAAATTCTTAAAACAGAAGATGATTTTTTAAAAAGAGTTATAAAAATCAAATCCCACATTGAAAAAAAAAAAAAACTTTAAGTGAACATTTTAGAAGCAACACATTTTCAGACCTTCGCTG
The DNA here is from genome assembly GCA_038373865.1 of Uloborus plumipes. Taxonomy (NCBI): domain Eukaryota; kingdom Metazoa; phylum Arthropoda; class Arachnida; order Araneae; family Uloboridae; genus Uloborus; species Uloborus plumipes. The sequence continues at coordinate 25,911 of JAXGGA010010254.1, forward strand.
TTCAGAAAGTTTGGAGGAATTCAGTCTTTGACCAACGGCTGCTGCCACAGGTAAAACAAAGACTCATTCACTTACACTTGTCCAATCAGACATCTGCATTGTTCGCGCAAAATTAAAATGTTTTACTCCTTTGGATAATTTCTTTAAGCATCGTTAGTTGGCACATTTAAACTATATACTAGTTGTGAATTAAGTAGGAAGAGAATAATTTGATTGTTTTTACTGTTGATTTCGCTGCAAATTTCAAATCATATTACTATGTTGCCATAACTATATAGTTTTAGCTCCTAGGGAGTACTCAAGACATTTTAAAATACACCTTCTTTAATTTGTGAATTCCCCAATACAGTACTTAGCTCAAATCTAACATCCAATTACCAATAATACCAGTCGCGTTTCTGTAAAAATGGCTTTTCCGTAAAAATAGTCTAATGAAGGGGAAAAAACAATTCAGAAAAATGACAATATTAATAGGCAGTTGAGCCCTTTTTTTTTCAGTAGACTTGGTTGGGGTACGTGGGGCCCCTTTTTTGAACAGCTCGTTTTTAAAGCCTGACGCAAAAGTTTCGAAGCAAAATTATTTAAGCTTGAGTTATATGATCTTGGATATTATTAATAAACAAAAGCCTGGGATTATTTTCTTAAGTAAATGCTTTAAATATTTTTAACGCTTATGTTCTTTAAAAGCGGAAGTGGTTGCCCACTCACCCCATACGAGTGGGTAAGTGAGTGTGAGTCACCTCCAATTTAATGAAATTTAAAGTGATATTAGAAATACATAGTTACCAGCTTTTGCAGTTTTTATAGCTGAATTGTCAATTCCTTCTAGGTTTCCATAATTATCTTTTATTTCATTCTAGAAATTTCTTCTTTAGAGTTGCTTTTCATATTAAAATCTCCATTATTATAAGGGGACCCACTAACCCCTAATAGGGAAAAATACGGGGTAAGTGGAACCCCTACCCTTAAACACTTAATAATAATCTGCAGAAATTCCTATTGCAGTGTGTACTTTAGGTTAAACTATGCAGAAAAAATTCATGTACATAAAAAAGCGATAAAAACTAATCTTGAAAGAAAAGAATAAGAAAACGAAATCTCAGAGGAATTTTTCCTTTTTCGGTGGTAGTTTTGGTTTTAAACATTGCTGTTTTTTATGGTTTTGTGTTTATGAATCAAATGATTATTAACCTTTAGATTCTTCCTCAACCTTCCCCCTTTTCTTTTCCCTTTCTGCTGATTTATTTGGAGCATTTTTTTAAATCAACGATTTACTATTTTACTGGATATTTTACATTTCGACCATTTTGAATCACACTTCTGTTTCCATCATTAAGAGACTTGAAATTAGCCCAAGAGTATGGGGATGTACACCTTACTGCAAATGATTTGAAAATCGAATTTTTTCTTTTAAAATTTCATTGTGAAGGAAAATTATCAGATAAATCCCTTATTTTGCTGTCGTTTTATAGGGGGGGGGGAGGGGGATCTTCGCACTCATTAAATTTTAACACTAGTGAAACTGTCTATATTTTAAATTTAACACGCATTTGTTTGTGTGAAGTTTTTTAGTCAATTAGAGTAGCTCATACTAATGTTTAATGAATTAAAATTTTTAAGACTCTTCTTTGGCAGAGCTTGTGATAAAAAGTCCTATTTTTTTTCAAACTTTACCTGTCGTTCGTTTTTTATACTTCGATTCATAAAAATCTGATCACGTACTCCAGTGCGAATGTCTGTAGCCAAAAAAAGCTTCTCGTATATCCTTTTTCCGAAATACATCCAGCCACAAGCTTTCAACACAACATAGTGGAATTTAACTCCAAAACCACGACATATTTAAAGTGCCAAAATACCAAATCTGGTCGAGGATTCAAAACTCTGTGACGTTCATGGTAATCTGGACCTCGCGCCCCTATTTTTGACTCCTCCAGCGAGGCTTTATTCCCCCCTCCCCCCCCCCCCCTAGTCCCGTCGTTGTACCAGGAAGGTCACGAGCTTTTAGCATAATCCGGGGCTGTTGCTCGCCCTCAGTCTCAGGGATTATTATGCGATGCATAACTCGGTATCGTGGATTTATGCCCAGCTTTGAAAAACGAGTCGAATTTTCTAAGCTCTGCGCTGGCCACCAGCCGAGAGTGTGAAGTGTGTTTTTGATATTTACTCTTTGGACTGAAAACAGAAAAGCATGCTTTGAAAAAATATTGAATTTGGAAATCCGTTTAATGTATGGAATACACGTTTTCCGTTTGATTTTGACATTCACATTCAAAGAGCAATGTCGATAAGCGAAATAAAAACGAAAATCTACTTATATTAAAAACTGAGTATCTTTCTATCTATCTTTCTTTCTTTCTAACTATCTATCTATGTCACGCTTCTTTCTCCTGAACGCCAATGAACTGAAAGTCGAACCAGGTACCGATAGATAGGTAATTTTTCAGGCTTCATTAGTTTTAATTTATATTATTATACGATTTTAATTAACGAAGATATCAATTAATAAGTAGTCAAATTTAAAGCGATTAGGCCTAAATGATTAAATATGAAATCCATTGTTGCAAAACGTGGTTGCTATGAAACAGTAATAACAATGATAATGAGAATTTTGAATGAAGTCTTAACTAAATCAAATATGAAACTCATTAGCGGGTCACGTACGTTGTACTTTTATCGCTAGCTACTTGTAATTTTTTGAAATATAAATTAGTTGAAAAGCCATCTACTTATATTAAAAACTGAGTATCTATGTCTGCTTCTTTCCTTTGAGCGAGCTGAACTTACTGAAACTTTCCTCACCATCTTGAAGGCGCGAAGTGCCCGTGCAACATCTCAATAATTCGAATGATTTTTTGATGCAGGAAAAAAGAAAAGGCGCGAAGGTGCCTCTTAGCGAGCCGCCTTGGCGGGGAGTAGTTTCTTTAAATTTTCCTCACTACTTTAAAGACCCGTGCAACGCCGGGCCACGTGCGTGGTATGTCTTGAAATCGAATGAACATTAAATTATATCAAATAATATAACTTCAGAATGAGGTAAAGGTCAGAGAGGGGGGACGTTATGCATCAACATGCCGCAGGAAGATAATCTAGCTGCCCTGGCAGCTTGTATTATGTTAAAAAATGAGAAAATTACAATGTTCTTCCAATTGCTACCTATATTTTAAATGCGTGAGTATAAGTTTGAACTATCAAAATTGCGAACGATTGCTAATTGGGTTTTTAATGAACGTCTTCGATAACTCTGCAGTCCTACAAAGATGCCTGTCCAAGAAAAATCTCGATAAAGACACCGTTTGGGAGGGAAAAAAAACTTTTCCCCCGTTCAGGAGATGTTACAGACAGATACATGCATACACTAATATGTCGCTTTTTTTGGGTAGAAGGTTAAAAATTTGTATAAGTGAATCAGAATGAATGAGCAAGCAGTACGAAAAGGGAGTTTTCAAACATTATTTTTTTCTGATCTTAATATTGCACCACTTTTATTAAAATAATTATTTCTCATTCATTTTTGTCCGTTGATCAAAATGGCTCTGAGTGACAGTATGACTTTAATTTGAACCATAGGTAGAGTACACACACAACTCCGTAGAAGTAGACATTTGCGATGATTGAACGCACGAATCTTGAAGTAAACGGGCAAAAGCATAATATACGAGAATGCAACTGATGATCTTCAGTGGATGCAACACTGTTTATATACTCGTTGGCTACTGCAAAAGTTGTTTGAATGCCTGCACGAAGCAGCATGCATATGCTTTTCGAACGCTTGCCCATTTACTACTGCCGGTTCAGTTGCCCATGGAACGGGTTTTTCGTTGTGTATCTAGTTAATTCTACATTTGCGGAATTTTTCTCTGTACGGTACGTTTCAGAAATGCTGCTTTAAAAAAATCACTCTCCAACAGGATTAGACAGATGATTATGACAGTAGTTATAAACGGTAGTAGAGCTTTCTCTTCTCTACAGAAATTGCACACTGATAAAAATTCAACCGGTACCCATATTTGTAAGAGTTACTTTGTTTCTATTTCGTCTCTGTATCAAGAGATATACATAGATGGGTGACTGCAAAAAATTGCAACATTTGGCACCTGAAAAACTGAAGTTTTCTCAATCAGCAGAAAAATATTTTTTGGGGAGAATTGTCACATAGTTTATTTGTTTAGATAAAATACAAAGAAAAATTAGCAGAGCTTTTCAGAATTCAAGCAATAATTTTATTCTTTGTCAACTTGAAACACAACATGCCTCTAATTAATATAATATTAAATGCACGTCTAATGACTCACAGGGTGTTTTAAAATCTTGACTCAGCTTTTTCTCAACTTTCGTGTGTGCATTTTTAATAAAACAAAGTCACAAAGCATACACTTAAAAAAAAATATTTTTTAAAACTATTAAGGAGCTTATAAAATGTTATATATTGAGAAATGTATTAAATATATAAATATTAAATATATATGTATAGTATATTTATATTTAACCCTCTGACGGTTCTGGACGTCTTATCACGTTCATTTAACATGTAATTCTGGAACTGCCGAACTGCCGGAAGGTTAAAAAAAAACTTCATAAAAAGGAAAAATAGTGGGTTGGAATTTCAAGCTAACAAAAAGTGAAATAATCCGACCAGTTAAAAAAATCATTAAATAACATTGAAATTTCTTTTAGAAAATAAAATTGTTAAAAGCCATAATCCGTGAGGGAATATTATCATAACATGGAATCTGGGAAACTTGGCGTGTTTTGAAAAAAATTCACCTCAGTAGTCTGAACAAATTGCTTAAATTTTAAAGAAAACAAGACTTTAAAGTTAAATTAAAAAGTAAAATTCAAGTATGATGAGCAAAAATGAGCCCATCTATTTAAGCAACCAAACACTTATGTGACAGTTTGGTGTACTCCGCGTAATAATCCCCCTTTAACCCTCCAGAACTCGCGCTAAAAGTTATGACTTGAGAACTCGCGCGTGAGAGTTTTTCTCACATTCCTTGATGAGAACTCGCTTGATGAGAAAAACACTCACACTACAATTCTCTGATTGACGAACTGTCTCTGCTGACTATAAAAGCAAGACTAACGATTGGGAAACAGGTGCGGGGTTTCGAGGAGGTTCTAAAACGAAGCTAGAGAGAGCAACACAGTCGACTAAAACGTAGAGTCCTAGATACACCACTTTTCTTGTCAATGTGAGTATTTTGCTCATGGGTGCGAGTTCTGAAGGGTTAATCTGTCTGTTAACTCAACACGTCAAATTAAACGACTTTTAGAAGTTCTTCGAAATGTTAAACCGTCGAATAAATAATGAAGCCATAGAAAAACATTAAAAGTCATATTAAATGTAAATTAATCCGACAAATAAAACCATTCATTAAATACTAACATTAAAAGTTCCCTGTGACAGCTTAAATAATGGGCCAACTGATGAAGTAACTTAAAGCCATTAGAATATAATCCGTCAAATAAATATATCACTTTATTAAAAGCATTAAAGGTTCTTTTAAAATGGGATGAATCCTAGTTTAAAGTCCAGCGATAAATTATTAAATCTGGCAACCACAGAATTATCATTGGATGATTGGATTGTTTGGCGATTTTAAGCTAAATGATTGCAACCTTAAGCTACAGTCTGAAAAAAATCGCCAAACCCGGACCCTAAAGTAGGATTTCACCTTAAAATGTAAAATCAAACCACGAGAAGCAAACATGTTGGCGAAGTAAATAATATTTTTCTATAAAAATTTTTTCGAACGATACTTAGGAACTAAAGACGTCGCCAAGAACGAGTAAAAACGAGTAAAATACTAACACCGGAAAAGTGAAGTACCTAACATCCTTAAAAAAAATCTTTCTTTTCATAATTCGGAATTGGCGAACAAGGTAAACTTTCAACACATCGCCAAAGCTCCGCAAACGACGATTTTCTCACTATTTCACAATTTTATCAATATCAGTTCTAAGAATAGTTTTAAAGTGCTTGGCGAGCTGTTTAATATGTAATTGGCGAGACAGAAAAATATTGTTTACTTAGCTGCTGTGTTTGCTCTTCATGTTTCAATTTCATATTTTAAAGGAAATTTTACTGTGTTTCAACAACTTAATATGTTTGGCTTATTTCGCAGTTTAATGATATTTTTGATTTTTTATTTAGTTAGTAGATTATTAATATTACATATTTAATGACTATTTCCTGTGGTGGATTGTTTTACTTTTAATGGCAGACTTTAATTATATGGGGGATTATTTTTCATGCTAGTGAAACTTTTATTTTATTTTTAAAACGATTCTTTAATTTATGCTTTATTAAGTGCATTGAAAAAAAATAAAGTATGGAAACGCCAGGTAAATTATTTTCAAGTATTTTTTTAAAATCAAATACGGAAGCATTATATAAAATGAATAATACTCATTAATAGTTAAAATGCGCCAAGTAACGTAAAATTGTTTTGTTCAATGTAAGCCATATATTTTTCCAAATATTTGAAGCACAATTTTAAAACCATGTAAAATGCTCAGCATTACAAATTAAGTTTACAGAAAAACTCAGAAAGTATAATTTAAACTCATGCAGCATTATCTAATGAAAAAAAGAGTACTTTACCAGAAAGTTATATAATTGGTATTTCTACGATTTTATATTTTATTCATTTACGAAAATATTACCTTTCGCTGAGATATGGTAAAACTTAATTGCATTCTTGACATTTAGGTATATACCGAGTGTTTTAACTAATTTTCTCAAAAAAGTTATGCATACTTTAAAAATATCTTTAAAAAGTAATACATTTTTCATTCAGTCGAAATATAAAAGGCTTTTAACATAAATACTCACATAAAAGAAGCATCCATTTGAATATTAATTACTTTTAGATTCTATCGAGTATGGATATGTTTTCAGAGCTTTATATCTATTTAATATTAGTTCTGCTGTTACATTATTAATGGAAGTTCAATTATCTTAGGTAGAATAACCGAAAAGTGCATAATTCCTATTTTCTTTGCTCTATGTTGCTGTAAGATATTTCTTCCTCTGCATAATTATCAAACCTTACGATTGACTGCTATAAGGCTAGTCACATATAACAAAAAATAACAGAAATGCAGCCGTCCTCACCAGTTCACTCACGTTTCATAACAAGTAGTGTATATATTAAGTTTCACAAACTTCAGAAAAATTCTTTTTTATAATCGGCAGAATATCTGAATATTTTTCATTCTTTCCTTGCCTGCTTAGCTGGCATTTTAGCCAAAACTTTCTGCGCTGGTCTTTTAATCGGTTTGGTTTTGGTCAAAACTTTCTTAGCCGGTTTTTTACTCTGAGCAGTTTTAGCCAAAACTTTCTTCGTCGGTTTTTTACTTGGTTTAATACTGGCCAAAAATTCTTCCCCAACCACAGATGTTAGTGTTTGATCTTTTCTAATAGCTTCAAAAACATGTTCATTTTCGACTATAGATTTACCATCTTGATTGGCTTCCAAGCACGCTTTTTCTAAAATTTCATTAGCTATATATTCCTCTACTGCAGCTAAAAATATTGCAACTTCAGGTGGAACGTCCCGATTTCCTTTTGTCAATTGCAAATGGATTTGCGCCACAGGAAAATGTGGACGAAGAGACTTTTTTCGAGATTTAGCTTTAGGAGGCATTCTGTTCTCTGCACTAACAAATTAAATTCACTTTTTCTTCTCATATAATTTTTTCAACTGCACATGAAGCGATGAGTTACGGTCGCACTTAAAGAAAACAAACCAGTGTTAACAGATGCAAATGTGTTGGATATCACAATCAAAAATCAAAATGGATCAAATCAAAACGAAAATCAGCGAAGCCTAGTTTTTCCTTCAGTATCGGAAATTTCTATCGTAAAAATATATTGAAATCAATTGTTCGAAGAATCCACAATTAAGTAACGAGCTCAATATTGATAGTTTTATCAACTTCTTCGGACAAGATCTACTCTGAAATCTACATGCAATAACGTTCTTTCCAAAAAATTTATCTATAATGAAGAATTAAAATACAGAAATGACTTTTCGCAAAATCACAATTTTGTAATATCTAAATAAATTGTTTTAGTCACAAGTACTTTACAATGACACCTAACGAAAGAACAAAGCAAATAAACCTTTTTGTTTCTTTTTGTGCTGCCAAAAACATTCTACAAAATTTTCAATCGCTTAATTTGCCATTTAAACTAATGGCTTAGATAGATTCCGTTAAAGTTAGAGAAAGCAGACGAACTTTTAAATTAAGTTTCCATTAAAATTTTTTTAAATATTTTAAGTTCTAAAACATGGATTTTAATATGGTACAAATATTAAATTGTTTTCCAGTTAATATATTCATAACTTTTTTATTTATTTATTTTTACAAAGGTAACGAAGAAATTTTCGCAACTCAAGCAAACTATAGGGGACGCTGTCTAGCAGCGGTGGTTAAAGGTAAAACAAACTTATTTCGTTTCGTCTAAATTGATTCTAAGCTTAAAGAACGCATCAATCTTTGTTCGTGAATAAGATTTTTTTGTTTTTCTTTTTAAACGAAATTTTTAAGTCTTGTGGATATTTTGGTCCATATAAAACGCGATGAAAAATCAAGAAGCATTATTAAACGTTAAAAATTAATGCAAATCTTATTATTAGCATATTTTATTCTTTTTTGCGAGTTTCCCCTGACCCCTTACTTTCTTTTATTTAATCAAAATATGCTTAGAAAAATAATTTTAGAATTTCTGTAGATGCATCTGAAAAAAGTAATTGCTCGGAGGGCTATTGTAGAAATACTTTCTCAATAATACACTGTGTTGGTATTATGTAAAAGGCTAAAGATAAACTGTTCTGTAAGAAATCTGTCAGCAAAAAAGGCTTAATAATAATTTACAATTCCATTTAAAACTTCGCCAATATTTTTAAAGAAATAATTATTTTTCACGTTAAAATCTATAAAAAATGTACATCGACAACTAGAATTTTCTAGATTGCGTAAAATTTTAAAATGTTAAATTTTAACGAGAAGTTCTGAGAAAAATTTAATCGTTAGTAAGTCTGACACTAATGCAAACGACACATAGTGAAAAACGAATTTTATTTAAGTAACTAGCTGCGGGGCCCGGCGTTGCACGGACTTCGAAGTAGTGAGGAAAGTTTATACAAACTACTCGCCGCCAAGGCGGCTCGCCTTTAAAGTTGCGAGGAATGTTTCAAAAAACTACTCGCCGCTAAAGCGGCTCGCCTTTAAAGTAGTGAGGAAAGTTTATACAGCCTATATAAAAGTCTTGGAATTTCAACTAGTTCAATAATTTAATTAACGTTTTAATTTAAAATGGCAACGGAAAGAAATAAATGTCTTGGAATTTTAAGTAGTTTAATAATTTAATTAACGTTTTAATTCAAAATGGCAACGGAAAGAAATAAATATCTTGGAATTTCAAATAGTTCGAAAGGGTCAGGTGGGGGAAAGTGGGTCTATGGGGGAAAGTGGGTTTATGGGGGAAAGTGAGGCTATATTGAAAGACACCCATTTTCTCTTTTTTTATAATAATATTTTGTTAATTTTTTTAAGACATAAATTGAGATCATAGCAAATATTTTTATGTTGGTTTTAGAACACTTTAAGCTAGTTGAATATTTACGAAACGCTTTTTATGGTCGTTGTATGTGATATGTAAGTATTAGCTGTTTATGAACTTTCCTCTAGAAGCATTATTCATTGGCAAATGATATTAATTTTGATATAGACTTGTAGTAGAACATCTAAGGATTAGACCCACATAAAAATTTAAAGGCAAAGTTAAGAATACTATTTATTATGAGGGGTTTTCTGGGATAGGGTAAAGTGGGTCTATGGCTAAACTTTCCTAAAAGTCCGATTAATTACTGCTATTAAAATCTGTCCGCGTCTGTCTGTCTGTCTGTCTGTCCGTCTAAAGCTTGAACTCCTCAAAAACCGCTGAGCGCAAAGAATCAAACCTAATACCATTCGATTCGAAATTTTCTAAGGAAGACAATAAGACCAACCGCGTAATTGCACGACGTTAATTAGCTGAGATATTAATTAAAACGTTAATTAAGTTTTTTGCACTTTTAAAATTCCAAGACATTTATTTCTTTCCGTTGCCATTTTAAATTAAAGCGTTAATTAAATTATTGAACTATTTAAAATTCCAAGACTTTTATTTCTTTCCGTATCTATTTTAGGCAGGGATTCAAGTGAAACAGGCCATCGCAAATTACAATCGCTAGTGGAAATGAATTACATTAGAACGTTTCTTGATAAAAACATCGTGACGTCAGCGTGACGTTTGCCTATGAAAAACGAGCTAGATAAAACGTCACAGCCTACTTGACGAATAAGAGGAGATCGCTGAGTGCTTGTGAGCTCTTATTGGCTCCACCCGTAGTGACGTCATGCCAAGTTAAGTTGATGATAATGTAATTCACTTCCAGTAGCGATTGCAATTCGAAGCGATCGCAGTGCTGTTTCACTTGAATCCCTGCCTTAAATTAAAGCGTTAATTAAATGGTTGAACCATTTAAAATTCCAAGACTTTTATTTCTTACTGTTGCCATTTTGAATTAAAATGTTAATTAAATTCTTTGCACTTTTAAAATTCCAAGACATTTATTTCTTTCCGTTGCCATTTTAAATTAAAGCGTTAATTAAATTGTTGAACTATTTAAAATTCCAAAACTTTTATTTCTTTCCGTATCTATTTTGAATTAAAGCGTTAATTAAATGGTTGAACTATTTAAAATTCCAAGACTTTTATTTCTTACCGTTGCCATTTTGACTTAAAACGTTAATTTAATTATTGAACTATTTAAAATTCGAAGACATTATTTCTTACAGTTGCCATTTTGAATAAAAACGTTAATTAAATTATTGAACTGTTTAAAAAGATTCCAAGACATTTTTTATCTCTTACCGTTGCCATTTTGAATAAAAACGTTAATTAAATTATTGAACTATTTAAAATTCCAAGACATTTATTTCTTACCGTTGCCATTTTGAATTAAAACGTTAATCAAATTATTGAACTATTTAAAATTCCAAGATATTTATTTCTTTCCGTTGCGGTTTTAAATTAAAACGTTAATTAAATTGAACTTTTTAAAATGAAAGAGTGTTATTTTTTTCCATTGTCATTTTGAATACGTGTTATAACAAAGTTCTAACAATTGTTTTTATTCTAATTATTAATGACATATTTTTTCTCTGGTACCATTTTGAAAATGTGTTTTTAAATAAGATAGCAATTGCTGTTTTTAGAAGGGACTTTTTTTGGCTGCGATCCAAATATTAAAAGAACTTTTTCGTTTAGAGTTTTGCAATTAATTTTACAGGAAGAAAGTGGTTTGGAAATAATTGTTTTTGGGAAGGAATTTTATATGTTATTTAGGGAGAGTGCTAAGTATGCGCTACTTGACATCGTCTTTCTTTTTGAGGAAGCATGTGCAAATAATTCGATTGATTCTTTGATGCAGGAAAGCTTTTTAGCGAGTCGTTTTAGCGGGGAGTAGTTCGTTTAACTTTTCCTTGGTGTTTTAAAGGCGAGCCGCCTTGGCGGCGAGTAGTTTATAGAAACTTTCCTCGCTACTGTAAAGGCGAGCCGCCTTGACGGCGAGTAAACTATTTAAACTTTTCTCATTACTTTAAAGGCGAGCCGCCTTGGTGGCGAGTTGTTTGTTGAAACTTTCCTCGCTACTTTAAAGGCGAGCCGTCTTGGCGGCGAGTAGTTTCCTCAAACTGCCTTCACTACATTACAGCCCGTGCAACGCCGGGCCACGCAGCTAGTAATACTATTAAAATCTGTCCGCGTCTGTCTGTCTGTCTGTCCGTCTGAAGCTTGAACTCCTCAAAAGCCGCTGAGCGTAAAGAATCAAACATAGTACCATTCGATTCGAAATTTTCTAAGGAAGACAATAAGACCAACCGCGTAATTGTACGACGTGAATTAGCTGAGATATTAATTAAAACGTTAATTAAATTCTTTGCACTTTTAAAATTCCAAGACATTTATTTCTTTCCGTTGCCATTTTAAATTAAAGCGTTAATTAAATTATTGAATTATTTAAAATTCCAAGACTTTTATTTCTTACTGTTGCCATTTTGAATTAAAACGTTAATTAAATTATTTAACTATTTTAAATTCCAAGACTTTTATTTCTTTCCCTAGCCATTTTAAATTAAAGCGTTAATTAAATTGTTGAACTATTTAAAATTCCAAGACTTTTATTTCTTATCGTTGCCATTTTTAATTAAAACGTTAATTAAATTATTGAACTATTTAAAATTCCATGACTTTTATTTCTTTCCGTAGCCATTTTAAATTAAAGCGTTAAATAAATTATTGAACCATTTAAAATTCCAAGACATTTATTTCTTACCGTTGCCATTTTGAATTAAAACGTTAATTAAATTATTGAGCAATTTAAAATTCCAAGACTTTTATTTCTTTCCATAGCCATTTTAAATTAAAGCGTTAATTAAATTGTTGAACTATTTAAAATTCCAAGACTTTTATTTCTTACCGTTGCCATTTTGAATTAAAACGTTAAATCAATTATTGAACTGTTTAAAATTCCAAGACTTTTATTTCTTACCGTTGTCATTTTAAATTAAAACGTTAATTAAATTATTAATCTTTTTAAGATAGAGTTATTTCTTTCCGTTGTCATATTGAATACGTGTTACAACAAAGTTCTCACAATTGTTTTTATTCTAATTAATGACTGATATTTTTTTCTCTGGTACCATTTTGAAAATGTGTTTTTAAATAAAATTGCAATTGCTGTTTTTAGAAGCTACTTTTTTTGGCTGCGATCCAAATATTACAAGAACTTTTTTGTTTAGAATTTTGCAATTAATTTTACAGGAAGAAAGCGGTTTGGAAATCATTGTTTTTGGTAAGGAATTTTATTTGTTATTTAGGGAGAGTGCTAAGTATGCGCTACTTGACATCGTCATTATTTTTGAGGAAGCATGTGCAAATAATTTGATGGATTCTTTGATGCAGGAAAGCTTTTTAGCGAGCCGCTTTAGCGGGGAGTAGTTTGTATAATTTTTCCTTGGTACTTTAAAGGCGAGCCGCCTTGGCGTCGTGTAGTTTATTGAAACTTTCCTCGCTACTGTAAAGGCGAGCCGCCTTGACGGCGAGTAAACTGTTTAAACTTTCCTCACTACTTTAAAGGCGAGCCGCCTTGGTGGCGAGTAGTTTGTTGAAACTTTCCTCGCTACTTTAAAGGCGAGTCGCCTTTGCGGCGAGTAGTTTTCTCAAACTGCCTTCACTACATTGCAGCCCACTTGCAACGCCGAGCCACGCAGCTAGTTAATACTATTAAAATCAGTCCGCGTCTGTCTGTCTGTCCGTCTGAAGCTTGAACTCCTCAAAAACCGCTGAGAGTAGAGAATCAAACATAGTACCATTCGATTCGAAATCTTCTAAGGAAGACAATAAGACCAACTTCGTCATTGTACGACGTTAATTAACCGAGATATTAATTAAAACGTTAATTAAATTTTTGCACTATTTAAAATTCCAAGACTTTTATTTCTTGCCGTTGCCATTTTGAATTAAAACGTTAATTAAATTTCTGAACTATTTAGAATTCCAAGACTCTTTTCTTGCCGTTGCCATTTTGAATTAAAACGTTAATAAAATTTCTGAACTATTTAAAATTCCAAGACTCTTTTCTTGCCGTTGCATTTTGAATTAAAACGTTAATAAAATTTCTGAACTATTTAAAATTCCAAGACTTTTATTTCTTGCCGTTGCCATTTTGAATTAAAACGTTAATTAAATTTCTGAACTATTTAGAATTCCAAGACTCTTTTCTTGCCGTTGCCATTTTGAATTAAAACGTTAATAAAATTTCTGAACTATTTAAAATTCCAAGACTTTTATTTCTTGCCGTTGCCATTTTGAATTAAAACGTTAATTAAACTATTGAACTACTTAAAATTCCAAGACATTTAATTCTTTCCATTGTCATTTTGAATTAAAACGTTAATTAAAAAATTGAACTATTTAAAATTCCAAGGCTTTTATTTCCTACCGTTGCCATTTTAAAGTAAAATGCTAATAAAATTATTGAACTATTTAAAATTCCAAGACTTTTATTTCTTTCCGTTACCATTTTGAATTAAAACGTTAATTAAATTTTTGAACTTTTTAAAACTAAAGAATGTTATTTCTTTCCGCTGCCATTTTGAATACGTGTTGCAATAAAGTTATATGAATTGTTTTTATTCTAATTAATGACTTTTTTTTTTGTGGTACCATTTTGAAAATGTGTTTTTAAATAAAATTGCAATTGCTGTTTTTAGAAGGGACTTTTTTTTGGCTGCGATCCAAATATTAAAACAACTTTTTCGTTTAGAATTTTGCAATTATTTTTACAGGAAGAAACCAGTTTGGAAATAATTGTTTTTGGTGAGGAATTTTATTTGTTATTTAGGGAGAGTGCTAAGTATGCCCTACTTGACATCGTCATTGTTTCTGAGGAAGCATTGGCAAATAATTCGATTGATTTTTTGATGCCGCAGGAAAGCTTTCTAGCGAGCCGCTTTAGCGGCGAGTAGTTTGTTGAAACTTTCCTCGCTATTGTAAAGGCGAGCCGCCTTGGTGGCGAGTAGTTTGTTTAAACTTTCCTCACTACTTTAAAGGCGAGTCGCCTTGGCGGCGAGTAGTTTTCTCAAACTGTCTTCACTACATTAAAGCCCGTGCAACGCCGGGGCACGCAGCTAGTTAATACTATTAAAATCTGTCCGCGTCTGTCAGTCTGTCTGTCCGTCTGAAGCTTGAACTCCTCAAAAACCGCTGAGAGTAGAGAATCAAACATATTACCATTCGGTGCGAAATTTTCTAAGGAAGACAATAAGACCAACCGCGTAATTCTACGACGTTAATTAGCTGAGATATTAATTAAAACGTTAATTAAATGTTTTGCACTTTTTAAAATTCCAAGACATCTATTCCGTTGCCATTTTGAATAAAAACGTTAATTAAATTATTGAACTATTTAAAATTCCAAGACTTTTATTTCTTACCGTTGCCATTTTTAATTAAAGCGTTAATTAAATTATTGAACTATTTAAAATTCCAAGACTTTTATTTCTTTCCGTAGCCATTTTAAATTAAAGCGTTAATTAAATTGTTAAACTATTTAAGATTACAAGACATTTATTTCTTTCCGTTGCCATTTTAAATTAAAACGTTAATTAAATTATTGAACTTTTTAAAATTAAAGAGTGTCAGTTTTCCGTTGTCATTTTGAATACGTGTTACAACAAAGTTCTAACAATTGTTTTTATTCTAATTAATGACTTATATTTTTCTCTGGTACCATTTTGAAAAAAAAAAAAAAAATATATATATATATATAAATTAAATTGCAATTGCTCTTTATAGAAATTGGCTGCGGCTTTTTTTGGCTGCGATCCAAATATTAAAACAACTTTTTCGTCTAGAATTTTGCAATTAATTTTACAGGAAGAAAGCGGTTTTGAAATAATTGTTTTTGGTAAGGAATTTTATGTGTTATTCAGGGAGAGTGCTAAGTATGTGCCACTTGACATCGTCTTTATTTCTGAGGAAGCATGTGCAAATAATTCGATTGACTTTTTGATGCAGGAAAGACTTTTAGCGAGCCACTTTAGCGAGGAGTAGTTTGTCGAAACTTTCCTTGGTACTCTAAAGGCTTGGCGGCGATTAGGTCGTTTAAACTTTCCTCGCTACTTTAAAGGCTTGTAGGCTACTTTAAAGGCTTGAGCCGCCTTGGCGGCGTGTAGTTTTCTCAAACTGTCTTCACTACATTAAGGCTCGTGCAACGCCGGGCCACGCAGCTAGTAAGTGAATTAAAACCCGCCACATTGAGGGCGCACTCTCAAATACTCAAAAGAAGAAGCCACAGGGACAATTAAACGGTAACAGATAAAAACCAGCTGTTCACACAGCTGTAAAACAGCTTACAAAGACTACAAATATGCTAAATCCTTGTTTTGTTTCACGATTTTTATGAAGAAGTTGGTCTTTACTTCTATATATGGGTGATTCTACAAAAATGGGAATATTTCTAACATGTAGATTTCAAAAAATTAATTTAAAATTAAAAATCTGAAAAAAATCAGCAAAGCACTTCATAAGTTACATAATTAAAATAGAATATCAGCAGAAACAAATACAAAAGGAAATAACGTGTTTTATGTTCATCTATGACGTTTAACTCTTGAGTTTTAGATAAAATGAATTTAGATCGATAAAAAAAGGCAATTTATGCTTGTCACAAGTTTTCATAACATGAGGAGTGAACCAACATCCGGAATGATAAAATCTAGACAAAACATTTTTTGGAGCCAAAAAATTACGCTGGAGAAGCTCTAGTATGTGATGTTTCAGTTCCGATGGAAAATTTTCATTTCGGCTGCATTAAATTATAGGTAAGATTTTTTCAGTCTTGACTTTTCTGTTTCTATCCAATGAAGTGTCATGTCGGCAGCGGAATTTAAGACACAAAATAAAGTAATTTTCAATTTATTTTGCATAATGGAAAAGAAACTATTGTCATGGACATAATAAGGTGTTTTTATTTCGAATCTTCAATTAGGAATGTTCAGCTATCATATTGCGGAAATTTGTCATGTCGGCAGCGCCGAAGTAGAAGGTATTTGTTACGAAATGATGCGTGAGTTACGATGTTTCGCAATTTTTTCTTCGTGTTATGAGTTTGTGGAGTTTTAAAGTACAAAGGTAGATCAAGTGACAAATTTGCCATTTTAGCAGTTTATTAATTGTTTTTTAAATGCTTCAAAAACATTAATTTTCCGCAAAATTTGAGTTCTCAAACAAAATTATTGCCTTTTTCACCTCTTTTCTTTCAATAATATTCTGACCTTCGTTTCTAACTACTGCACCAAAAATATAATTTAGTTTTAAAATAGAAAACTTAAGACAGTTAACTGAAAATCTCCTCCCGCCAAACTCTGACTGTCTTGATCTAATTTCGTTTTTAAAGATTGTGTTAAGAATTTCATATTCTATTATTTGCTTTTTTGTGATTTACATCTTGTACACATTCATATTTATAAATAAAAACTCTTGAAAAAAAAATCACTTATTTTTTTTAAATCTATATTCCATTGATTGTGAAAATTGCACCTATGGGACAGGGCATGTGGATGACATTTCAATCTAATATCCTTTTTTTTAAAATGAATAATAATTAAATATTGACATTGTTGATAACGAAAATTATAGAACAAAAGACGCATAAAAATATTCCCAAAATAGTTTTTTATTAAATTAAAAACAAAAAGAGCAATCAGTATGGAACACAAATTTGCCCATTTTTGTAGAATCACCCATATAATGCAGTTAAATTTTGAAGATGTCCAGAAAAATATTAAAATAATATTTTTTTCGTAACGGGCGTATCTTACGAGATACGTCCGTTAAGCAGCCGAAAAACCGTTCTTAGTAAAATGCATGTAACGAAACAAGGGTCTAACATAACTGTAGTCTTTGCAGACTGTTTTGTTCAACAATTATGCTTTTTTTAAAAAATGAAACTACCCACAAGTCACTACATTAAATTCGAGTCATACAAATAAATAATTTCACACAACACAAAATTTCCAACGAATTCGTAAAAGATAACTCGCATTTCATTGATACTTCTCCCTGTTTCGGACGCAAACGGTTCAGGCGTAAGAGGGGGGGGGGGGGCGCATCCTTCACGGAAAGAATTCGATCGACGTCAGATCAGACAGTGACAGATGATTCTGATTAAGGGCAATCCATCGTGCGCCCCATCAGCCCTTGTATCAACAGCCCCAAGTTCGAAATCAGAATCAATATTTGCCTATTAGGGCTCTTCCACCTTTCCCCGGGAATATAACGAGGGCTTAACGCGCGCGCCTGCCGGTGGCAAAGGAGACGTTTCCGCGATTCACCCCGTGCCGTTCTTTCTTCCCGTATGTTCGGGCAGTCAGGAAAACTCTGATTTCGATTTTTACCACCCTGTTCCTATTTTAATGCTGTTAGAGCATCTTTTGACATGAAATTAGAGAAACGATAAAATGTATTAGGGTTACCGAAAACGTAAGAAAAAGTCATCAGAACATCTGGTTCCAAATGGTCATGCCACTAAAGGTTACTTGACACCATGGGAGGAATGAAATGGAAAATATTTATTGAAAAAAAAAAAAAAAGGCCAAATGCAGGGAAGTCCGCAAAGGACATTCACGCTGAAATGTCGCAGACATTTGGCGAGAACAGGACTGTTCTTTTTTTGGTTAACAAGAACTTCATAACGCTCCTGAACTGCTCATTCGTGAAACTTGCTTGAGCCTCTGCCATGTTAACTTCTCTCTCAAATTTGAAACTTAGAGAGAATATTAATGAATAATTGAATATTAGAGCCGGAAACAACTTACACTTTTAAAGTAATATTGCAAGATAACAAGCTTTATTATGGCAACAAAAACTTTTTCAATTTTCAACTAGAAGGGGGCAAAAAAAAAAGGAACTTTTCAATACACCTTCGTAAACACAATGATATCAGGTTGTCTTAGTAAAAGCAAGAAAATCGTAGGTTTGCAGCGGTTATAATAATTCAGTAATTCTGCAGATTTGCTGCCGGTACTTCGGAACGAATTTTCATATTTTTAAATTAGAGCTTAAGTAGAAAACAACAACGGTCACCTTGTCTAATGGTCAAAGAAGTTTGACTACAGATGGGATGGTCCGAGCTCGGATTTCGGCTCTAACAACAATGTTCTTTCTCTGCTGTGCTTGCCCCTTTGTGTGACTGTTGTGCTTTGAATGGTTGCCTACCCTATAAACGAGTCCTATGGCATGTGGGTACTGTTCAAGCTGGACTTCACACTAAGTGACGGTACATTTGGAAAAGTAAAGACGAAAAGGCAGCCTGACTGGCACATGAAAACAACAATGATAGAAACAAATCAAAGTTTTCGCAGTTAAGGATTCATCCAGTGTTTATAAAAGTTATTTTACATACGTTTCCACTTGCTTCTCTAGATTCTGCATACAAACTAAATGTAACAAATTTATGGACTATTTAAAATGTTCTTCCAGTTTTAAATCACGAGGATGTGGCGAATTTTCAAAAATCTTGGTGTCCGATTGCAAAACAACTGATCTACATATTTTTCCGAGAATATTATTTCTTGAAACTACCGCCTCAACATATTTTACTTCAAGTTTTTATACTGAGCTCAAGGTAAGACATAAATAGGGTGAATTACCACATCTCTAGAAGTTGCGGCTCTGGGAAAGGTTTTCAGCTTGCTCCCCCTCGATCCGGTGCTGTCAATTCATTCAAAAGCTCCATTAAAATATAAAACTTCTAAAGAAAAATAAAATGCCACAAAAAATCATTGAAAGCCCCCACTGAAAGTTAAGATAACTATTTAAATAAGTTTTAAAAGATCGATTGAGTTTCGCTAAAATGTAAAACGACTCTCTGCCGTCCTAGAGCCTAATGTCAAGTATCACTCGTCATTACAATAAAGACCAGGTGGTGTAGCTCGCATCAGAGTTTACCCTAATTTTGGAGCCTTTCGCTCTTCCTCCAAATGTCTTCAATCCTTACCACAGTCGTTAAACCGGTGATAAGACATGAATCGCTTCCCAAAGCATCTTAAAAAGGAGAGTATGTTTGTAAATAATTCCTATTTCTTGACTCAAAAGTAACTGTTGACCCAGCTGTGTTCACATAGAGAGGTTTCCTTTTAGGTTGGTTTTGGAAAAGACCTGGCGCTGAATCATAAAATTTTTCTCTGCTTTTTTCTTCTTCAATAACTATATATCAATAAAAACTTTCTTTACTGGAAATACGAAATGCTAGTTTTCAGAGATTTCCGTGCGTTTATTCAATGGCCAGGTTCAATACCAACTGGAGGGAACTGGTGGCATTGTCGCTTGTAGGTGGTATATAGAGCCGCTATATAGACAGGCCGACGCATCAAGATTAAGTTTCACCACTTTGGATCCAATTCCTTAACTTTTACTTTCAATTTTCATTGTTGTGGAGTAGGGTTACCGGAAAAAAGTTTTGGCACATTACTAAGCTTTGCCAAATCCACGTGCCGCTAATAATTGCTCACAGTGAAAAATTACCAAAACGCGATTACTGGCCAGAAAAGACAACCACTCAAACACACAAACACGTGCTGGATCCAAAGTGGTGAAACTTAATCTTGATGCGCCGGCTCGTATATATAGGGGCCTTAGTGGTATATTGTCAGGTTGAGTTAAGGCGTTACCATCGAATGGTAACGGTTTCGATGGTAACGGTTAAGGCCCCTATATAGACGAGCCGACGCATCAAGATTAAGTTTGACCACTTTGGATCCAGCGCGTGTTTGAGGGTTGTCTTTTCTGGAGAGTTATCCCTTTTTGGTAACGTTTCACGTGAATTTAACAAAGCTTGGCAATATCCCGAAACTTTGCTTTGGTAACCCTAGCTCCGCAACAATGAATAATGAAAGTAAAAGTAAATGAGTTGGATCCAAAGTGATGAAACTTAAGCTTGATGCGCCGGCCTGTCTATATAGCGGCTTAGGTTGAGTAAAACCGAAAAGAATACAATAAAAAATTTGAAACTTCAAAATTGATTTCGAATTAAAAAAAAAATACTATTCATTAAATAGGATTGTTTTCTTCAAATAATAATCTGCCACTTTACTGATTGAAGCTCTGAAAATTCTGAACAATGAAGTAATCAAAAAGAAAACAAATATCGGTACAACGATAAAAAGAAAAAAAAAAAACTGGAATCATCATATCTTTTTTCGAAAAATTCTATTTTATTGTTATCTCTATATATAAAGATGACGGGCACTGTTTGTTTGTATGTATGTTTGTAACCGATGGCCAGAAGCCCCCACAGCACCTACAGACCTGAAACTTGGCACAAAAATTCGAACGTATCCCAGTAAAATGCACCTCGAACGCCGAATTCTAAATTTTAAATTAGTTCTTTTGAAATTAATTAATTAGCCTCATTTTTGGTGTATCCGGCATAATTGAGGGAAGAAAACTTCCCCATCCCATAACATTTTTTTTTGAAAAAGAAAAGTTTAACCACATTTCTCTCTGTTAATTAGAACAGGAGATATTAATTAATCAAATTTAGCCAATTTTCGAGGCTTAACTGTATACGCAAAACTGAAACACTGGATCCGTTTTCCAGTCAGACTGCATTTCGTCTCTGAAGTTAAATAGTGGCTTAAATTTGTGTATAGCGTTAAGCTTTGAAAATTAACTACATTTGAGTAATTAATATCTCCTGTTACTTTCTTACCTTAATGTCTTTTTGATTTATTTGGCGCATTGTTTTAAATTTTAAAAGGACTTTTAGTGGAATTTAAATCGTTGTGGAGCACATTTTGTAGCATTATTAAATGTGAGTGGCAACGGAAAATCTTCAGAATAGAGTTTAATAAGATAATAAATGTTTTAGCTTTGGCTTCTAACTAGCTTGGATGCTGTATGTGTTATGTGATATAATTATTACCTATGTGCTATACATTTAAATTAAAGAATGTAATTTACTTTTGAGGGTTGGCGTGAATTTAAATTTATTCAGTTGACTTCCTTTACATTTATTGCATGGGCATAGTCGTGCGGGAACTGCTATCTCAATGCAGATGAAACAATTCTATCTCTCTATATATAAAGATGACGGGTTCCGTATGTTTGTAACCGATTGCCAGAAGCTCCCAAAGTACCTACAGACCTGAAACTTGGCACAAAATTCGAACGTATCCCCGTGAAATGAAATTGGAAGGCCGAATTCTAAAGTTCGAATTAGTTATTTTTT
>JAXGGA010010255.1:0-47751 GCA_038373865.1 Uloborus plumipes
TGAAAGTTAGATTTTCATAATTTCCATTAATTACCGCAGGGGACAACCTGCTGACTGCAATAACGGTGTCACGTGACTGCGGCATGATCGAAGAGTTCGATTCCGTCATTGCCGTGGAAGCATCCCTCATACCTGGAGATCCGATGCATCCGGACGCCATGAATCGCCTTCAGGTGCAGTACACATACGCCAAGTTGCCAGGATTCAGCGAGAAGTTAAATATGGTCCAAAATGGCATAATTGACGTAAGTTAAGATTCGGATAGTTGAATATTTCTTCTGTCATAATTTGTTTCATTTATTTACCATACTCGGCTGCAATATGTCTTGACTATGAAGAAATAAGCTGAGACCAAGCAAGGGAAGTAGTTCCTTGCGCAGTATCCGAATTTTGGGTGAAATTAGACCCATCCCTTTAGAAATAGAATTAGCTTGTTTTATCTACGTATTGTAGCCTTTTTTTGTCATAATATTCGTAATTTTTTAATATTTTTAATTCTACTAGTGGCGTAGTGCGGAAGCGTACATCCATTTGAATCGAACGCGACAGCCAATAAGAGTGTACACAGAGTCGGTGATCTCTTCTAATTCGCCAAGAAGGTTTCTGTTAACTCGGTTTTTCCTCCGCGCGTAGTGACGTCAGTGTCAAGTTGCAAGCAAGTATAGCTGCGTGACCCAGCTCTGCCCTGTTTAGATTAAAAATGAAAGTCATGTCAGGTGACCATGTAAAAGGTCCCGATTGGAGTAAAGTCGATATTTTGCTGGCATGCAGTACGAAAAATTTATCAATCGCCAAAAAAGTTGAAAATCCCCGTTGCAGGAAAAACCTAAAAGGAAAAGCAAGAA
This sequence comes from Uloborus plumipes, assembly GCA_038373865.1. Classification (NCBI taxonomy): domain Eukaryota; kingdom Metazoa; phylum Arthropoda; class Arachnida; order Araneae; family Uloboridae; genus Uloborus; species Uloborus plumipes. The sequence goes on from JAXGGA010010255.1 coordinate 846, forward strand.
GTTTATTTGTTCATACTCAAGAAAAGAAATGGCAAAACCTGTTTCTTATGAATAATTTCTATTACGCTCGTCGCACAGACGACTTTTAAAATACAATTTAAAATTAATTTTTGCAAATATTAAAAACACCGTTATCTTTTTTCTGGGTGAAGTTAGCGGTTTGGAAAGTAAATCCTCCTAAAAGGTATTTTTTGCGAGCTTTCCTACGAGACTAAAATCGAAAAGATCCGATAATTATTTCCGGTAGAAAGAGCCATTTTACGCCTTTTCTTTGTCCTTAAATTGAAATTCGAATGGTTGAATCCGTTTTCGGCTTTCGAAAACCCGTCAACGACCCTTCCCGGGTATCCAAGTACCTCGATATCAAATTTGGTGTAGATCTGACATAAACTGTGGATTTGTATAGGGAACATTATCTACACACATACACATAGGGTCAATCCATGCGAAATCATACAGGAAAACTAAACAATGTTGCTCACTATTTTTGATTTTTAAAATTTTTTGCCTGTTAATTAACTGTTGTATTGGGAGCCTGAAACAGTGGTTTAAGAATTTTTAAACTTTCAGAATTTTTTTTGGCAAGCACTTTTCAGTAGCTGCGGAAGCTACTTTTCATGAAAAGAGTACTTTTTGAAGATACTTATAACTTTTTTATTTATAAATATATCAAAATGGTTTAAAAACCACTTGATTGAGCAGAAAATGATCTAAATTTCTATACTAGTTATTTTTCTGATAATTAGTAACAAATTTGTGCAAAATTGGCCAAAAAAATGAGATTTTTTGTGTGAAATTTAAAATTTTTGTCATAAAAATATTAGTAGAAGGAATTAAGACTCACTCTTACTTTTTTTCCCTTGAATAGATATCATTGGAATATTCTCAGAAGTTGTATGAAACATTTGAAGACAGTCATTTTTTTTTAAATATAATTTGTCAAACTTGGCATTTTGGAGAAAAAATGCTAACTTTGAGATTTAATATCTGAAAAGGGACTGAATGAAAATCTACAAAAATTTAAATGGATAACCTTCTTATAGTAGTAAATATGTAGCAAAATTGTTATGAGTGATATCGTTCTAGTTTTAGAGATATGGAGCCTCGAATTTGGCTGAAAAATCGCATTTATTTTGACGCCAAGAAATCATCATATAATGCAAAATTTATTACTCTCATAATATTAGATGAGTTTTTTGTGGTATAAACTAACCTTTTTTACAAAAACACATAATATTTAAATTTACTTTCCATTTACAGAAAGAAATAATTTAGATATTATGCTTTTATAAATGCTTTTTTCTACGTGTTTGTTATAAAAACATGATTTTCCACTTTAAAGCTGGGTTTTCACGGTCTTTATACATCTAGTGAGCAAAAAACATTTATAGTTTTGATTAACCTAAAACTCTTCATTCATTTTTAAAAGTTTAACGCGTTAAAATCCCCCTACAGCACCAAAAAGTCGCTCAAAATCCGAACTTAAGCTCTAGATCCTACTATTTTCCGTGAGACTGCGTCTGTGTAACAGCAGAAAATGGCGGACGTATTCTGGCGGAGAAGGGTAGGATCTAGAGCAGTGTTTCCATACCTTTTCAAGCTCACCGCCCCTTCAAGATGCTGACTGACACCTGCCCCCCTCCTTTTTTCTTCCTCGAAAAAACCAAAATTTGGAGCAAGTGAACATCTCTAATATTAAAAATATAAGTACCTAACTTTTATTTGAAGTAAAATGTACGCAATAAAGATACTACGACTAATCACTTTTAAACTAAAAATATTAATTACTAATTTAAATACCTTTTTTTTTCTTTCACAAAGCGAACTGATATAATCATTTGAAGGGAAACATTTAACTAGGATCATTGACGTACTTATCAAAAAACAGAAGTACATTTTTCAAGAAATTATTTTCTTTTCTACGCTGGAATCTGGGTAGTTAAAATCATTCAAACTAAAAATTGGAAGGAAAATAAATTGAAAATCTTAAAATTCAAAAAATTGACAATGAATGATAAAATACTCCCTAAGATTAATCCGAGGTGCAAAGAGGAAGCGCTTGAACTTTAATTTGTTTCTTACTTAACGTGGGATTAATTGTCTGAACCCTGAACAAGCGGTTTCGTACATGTTTACAATTTCGGTTTTCGTTACCCCTTTTTTACTGCTATTTTCTCTTCTAAATACCCACTGCCCCCTATCGCCCCTTAAGAATTTACTGCCCCTTTGGGGATAATCGCCTCCAGGTTGGGAACCACTGCTCTAGAGCTTAAATTTGGATTTTGAGCAACTTTTTGGTGCTGTAGGGGGAGTTTAACGCTTTAAACTTTTTAAAATGAATGAAGCGTCGTAGGTTAGATTAAAACTATAATTGTTCTTTGCTCACTAGATGTGTAAAGACCGTGAAACCCAGCTTTAAAGTGGAAAATCATGTTTTTATAACTACACAAAGAAATAAAGCATTTTTAAAAGCATAATATCTAACTTTTTTCTTTCTGTAAATGGAAAGTAAATTTAAATATTATATGCTTTTGTAAAAGGGTTAAATTTATGCCACAAAAAATTCACCTAATATTAAGAGAATAATAAATTTTGCATTTTGTGATGATTTCTTGGCGTCAAAATAAATGCGATTTTTCAGCCAACTTCGAGACTCCATATCTCTAAAACTAGAACGATATCACTCATAATATTTTTGATACATATTTACTACTATAAGAAGGTTATCCAGTTAAATTTTTGTAGATTTTCATTCAGTCCCTTTTCAGATATTAAATCTCAAAGTTAGCATTTTTTTTCCAAAATGTCAAGTTTGACAAATTATATATAAAAAAATCTGGTATGGACCCCAACACTACTTCCTTTTACGTGTAAATTTCTTAGCAGTTGCCTTAAGTGTTAAAAAAGTGCTTGGAGTGAGCAAGGTAACAATTCAAATATTTACTCCCCTAATCTGCCACGAAACAATGCAAAAAATATTTTACAATGGTTAATTTTCTAAATATTGCTGATTTTAATATCATTCAGTGAATTTTTCGCAAAATATCGCCAATAGCGCCAAGTTGAACCCAAATTCAAAAAATAATTTTTTCGCCAAATTTGTCGCCAACTTGGCGATATGTCGCCAAGTTGGCGTCAAACACTTGGCGACCAAAAGCTTGGCGACATATCGCCAAGTGGTCGCGCCAATTCATATCACTTGAGTCTGTATTGAAATTAACACTGATTTACCCCTAAAAAGGGGTAAAACACCCCCTTGGGAACATTCAAATGCAACCACAAGGGGAGGTGCACAACTAGACCATCCTCAGAGCCTACATACCAAGCTAGAAGCTTCTACGGCATATAGTTTTTGAGTTATGCGACCCACATACGCACACACGTACATACAGACGTCACGAGAAAACTCGTCGTAACTAACTCGGGGGTGGTTGAAAAGGGTTTTTCGGCTGCTTATATGTTGGTAGGTACATATGCACGTGCTGAAAGGTCGAAAAAACTACTGAACATTCATTCGGGGGTGAGCAAAATCAAAATTTAGACTCAAATTTGAGTGATTATTTTTTTCGCGATCACAATACTTCCTTTACTTCGTAAAAGGAAGTAAAACTGACTGTCTTCAAATGTTTCATACTACTTCTGGGAATAGTCCTATGAGATATCTATTCAAGGGGAAAAAAGTAAAGAGTGAGTCTTAATTCCTTCTACTAATATTTTTATGCCAAAAATGTAAAATTTCATACAAAAAATCTTATTTCTAAGCTAATTTCATGCAAATTTGTTACTAATTAGAAGAAAAATAACTAGCATAGAAATTTAGATCATTTTCTGCTCAATCAAGTGGTTTTTAAATCATTTTGATATATCTATATACATAAAAGACAACTTTTTGTATGTATATCCGGGGTAAACTTCAAAACTACTGGACTAATTTTAACCATTTTTTCACCGTAGATAGCTGCAGTAACAGGGAGCAGGATAAGCTATAATTTATTTCTAAAAAGTTTAGTTTAAAAAAGTTATTATGGAAAATAGTAAATTTCATATAGTTTCCCCATTAAATGATTAAATTTTCAGTCCATTGTTGCAAAAATTTGTTGCCTGGTAACAACAATATTAATGGTGATCATAATGAAAATGTGAACCAAGGCTTCTCTGGAGTAAGTATGAAATTTATTGCTTTCTTAGGATTTTTAGATTCATCTGTGCCAATAATCGCTAACGAGACTAAATAAAAAGATAATTGATTTTGGCAACAGTTAGAGAACAGAAAATGTTTATAGTCAAAAAATTTCTAAGTTAGGTACATAAGATGTTTTCACCAATGTAGTCACAAGGATATAAACTAATGATGGGACTTATTTTACGTGTAATGTTTGGAAATACTTGACTCCAGTGCGATTGATTTTACAGGGTGCGACAGAGAAACTTGCTGATTTTAATTGGATGCTAATTAGCAAGGAGTGGTCAGAAAGGAGTGGGAAAAGTCTCATTTTAAAGAGAGGGTCCTGAAGTTTTGTTATCTCATAGTTTAGTTGTCGCCATGCGTTGGACAAAGGAGCAACGAGCGTTCGCCGCCGAATCTTACTTTTCAAATAATCTTTCGGTGGTCGCCACTCAACGTGCCTTCCGAACTCGGTTCAAAATTCAGCCCGTTGTTCCCATTCCTGGCTGGGAATCGACTGCTTTGTGGGTGAAAACATTCAGGGAAAGTGAGAGTGTGGCAAACAGAGGCCCAGGAGGTCAACGGATTTCCAGAACCCTAGAAAACGTCGAAAAAGTGAGGGAGTCGTTTTTGCGCTCTCCCAGGCGTTCGGCGCGTAAACACGCTGCTGCTTTGGGGATTTTTGATTGGACACTGAGACGAATTCTTCACAACGAACTCCAGTTTCATCCCTACAAACTTGCTGTGGTTCACCAGTTGAGTGATAACGTCTCCTTGAAAGGTGATGTACCGTGGCCGGCCCGCTCTTCCGATTTGACACTCTGTGACTATTTTTTATGGGGGTATCTCAAATCTACCGTTTACAACGACAAGCCCCGGACCTACAACGCCTGAGAACAACATCCGGCTTGCTATCACCAACATCCCATCAGTCGATATGCTCGAAAGAGTGCAACAAATCTATTGTATATGAGTGGTAGGGTATATACTAGGGTATATATCATTAATAAGGGCCGTCATTCTTCCCGATGTAGTTTTTAAATGTAACAAATATAAAAATTCAGAATGGGTACTATATCTTATAAAAAGTAGTAAACTGATACATGATGTACTTTTCCCTTAGTTGACTTTTCAAGTCTGCAAGTTTCTCCGCCGCACTCTGTACCAAGCTTATAACATTTCCGATTTACCTAAACATTATTTGCAGCTTGCATTTGTATTTAAGGTGTGTAATACAGTTTTTTAGTTTGTCCAGTCAGAAAAAATTGCCATTGTTTACAGAAGTAGCCATTGTGTGTATAGATATGCACTTTAATGTCGAAAAATTCATGAACGAGTGTCACTAAAACACCATACCCGGCCGAAACCCGGTCAGGGCCGGGTATCCGGCTAGTTTATAAATAAAAAAGTTATAAGCATCTTCAAAAAGTACTCTTTTCATGAACAGTCGCTTCCGCAGCTAATGAAAAGTGGTTGCTAAAAATAATTCTGAAGGTTTAAAACTTTTTAAACCATTGTTTCATACTCCCAATATAACAGTTAATTAACAGACAAAAAGTTTTAAAAATCAAAAATAGTGAGCAACATGGTCTGTATGATTTCACATGGATTGACCCCATATATTCTCCGTTTTATTTGTACGGATTATTATTTATATTGAATTTAAAAACCATGTGAGGTTCCTCGGAAGATGATATAAGCAGCAATCGGTGGCAGTGTAGAATAGATGTACATTAGCAATATAAACAGGCCCGTCATTTAGGGCGCAGGAGGGTCAATTGCCCCCCCTGGCTTTGAGAAATCAATGTATTTACATATAACTGGGCGTGGTTTTTGCTGTTTTCCGATGAAATTGCATTGTGTTTTCACCCTTTGCCCCCCCCCCCCTGGAAAAACTTGAAATGACGTCCCTAAAAACTTATTGCGCTTGTAATAAGATACTGATTTCTTAGTTCGCGACGTTCTGTAGCTGTATGGCAACCAGGGTATTTCCCGTCAAGTGTAGTCAAAGTTGCATCCGAGCTACTTATTGACCATACCACTCATTATTTTCTCTCTCCATGATTTTAAATATTTATCTGTTGCCATTTCTTAGCTAATAAAATACAAGTATTTTAGTAAACAAGGAGTTGAATTTTGAAATTTTTCTCTTGATTCTGCTTTTGGAACTATCATAACTTAGTAGATATGATTATCTTTCTTTTACCCCTGTTCGCTTGAAAAAAAATCTAATTGTATTTAAATTTCACTTGCGTTCTGACCCACGAAATTCATCCTATAATATAAGGTCTTTCCTAATGCTTTTTATAAGTTCCTGTTTTCCCAAAAGAAAAAAAAAATGTGATATATATGACATTTTTTAATCATCTTTCAACTTTTGCACGGGTTCAAGCTCTTTCTACAGTTTCTTTTGAAGTTAATTATAATAAAGCATATGAAATAGTGCAACGTCAAATCGCATGTTTCAAAGCTAACCAAAATCAATTGACTGTATGATAAATAATGTATGAATATTTATCAAAATTGTCTTTATCCATTTAGGACGTCTATGTTCCCACCGTGTCTGAAGGAAGATACCATATTGCCATTGAAGGCGTTTCCTTCAACCTCATTCGATTGCACGACACTCAGCTACTGGAAAAAGTAAAAGTTCTTAATTCTTTTTAACTTAAATAAGCTGTACCTGAAGCATTAAAGTTGCTTCAAAAAGTAATTTCATACTACAGTCGAACTCGCTTATAACGTGCTCGGATATAACGAGAACTCGGTTTAACGAGGGAAACGAGAATATTTGGTCGGATCAATGTTAAGTCTATGGAACAGAATTCGTTTTTTAACGAGCAAGACCCGGTTTTAACTAGTAATTTTTTCTGTCTAGCAGTCTTTTTTCTCATCTTTCTAGTCTTATTCCTGTCTTATCTTTTTTTCCCCTATGTTTCAATACTTTTGTATGAAAAATTCCACCAGCATTCCGGTGTCAATAGGGAGAGTTCACAAATCCGGTATAACAAGAACAGTATTCAATTAAATTGATTGATGTAATTAAAGTAAGTATTAGTTAAATTATAAGTAAACTCAATTATTTGACCTCCCAAGCCCCCACCCCTTCTGGTTGCACGCCGGCCGTAAGGACCCGTTTATTACGAGCACTCGGATTTAACGAGCAACATGTTACGGTCCCTTCGTGCTCGTTATAAGCGAGTTCGACTGTATAATCAAAGTTTAACCTGCTGTCGCTGTTAAACATCAATTGCAAAAATAAATGTAATTAAGTTTTTATTAAGTTACTAGGGATTACATTGATTTCAGCCTACTTTCAAAAACTGGACGAGGGGGACGTAGTAGATAGGCGTTGACCTGTTCTGTCGTGCATAGCGCAAAAGTGGTATCTGCAGTAAAACTCAAACTGAGATATTACTCTTTAAAGCAGCGGTGGCCAACCCACGGCACGCGTGCCACAATGTGGCACGGCAGAGTAGTGAGAGTGGCACGCGAAGACTTTTTGAAAAAATTCCAAAATTGAGGAAAAAATATTGATAGAAACTAAAATCCTTAAATCATGACGATTAAGAGTCAGGAGGCTGGCTCACAAATTGTCTGAACTATAATACTGCAAAGTACTTAGCGTTAGATTCAGACATCCAACGAAAGCTGTGACGTTACAGACAATGCTTTGTAAAGCATATTTGTGCTTGTCACGAATGAAAATTTTGATGCTGCAGAATTAATTCTTGATCTGCAATAGTTTCAGCTACGGGTGCTGAAATTTGCAAAAAAAGTTCTCTGCAACTAAAATTAAGAAACCAGATTGGACAAAATTTGGTATGGTTGTACAACTGAAGACCCTTAAATTGTTTTTGTTACATTACTCAAAACTAATTTGGTAAAAAAACTTCAAAAGTATCATTGAATTATCTATCACAAACTCCTTGCCAAGGAATGAAACTTTTTCTATGTTTGTGACATTGTAGAGTTCACTGTATTGACAAACTGCGAATAAGAGCTCTGAATGTTTTGTGAACTTTCCCAGGAGAACGAGGAGAGTATGGCAAGTTACTCTTTCATTGAAATGTGCAATGGCTGTCCAAAGGAAAAATAGTCATAGGATTATAGAATTTTAGGAAGTGTGATTTTTAAAATATCTGGAATGAAAGCAATGGGGACTTGCGTTATCTCTTATTATCCGGCGTTTAAGCAATTTAAATTTAAGATTGTACTAAAAAAAGTTTCCTAAACCAGTATAAGGCCATCTACATTCTTTTAAAATGAAACTTCAGTTTCTTTCTCTCTACTTTCGAGAATAAAGAATAAAACATTAAAAATTAATACTGAAAGTAATAACACAAATTTAGTAAATTTACGATGATATATGGAGAAAATTTTGCACCTATTTTAAGTACTCATTCAGTGTTAAGTTTGATGATTTTCAGGATGATAAAAATCTGATCTTTTCACATTTTTTGTCTATTTCTCTACAAGACACTACTTGTTACCCTTCTGAAATCCAAATGGGAATTGTTGACCTTTTGCATTGGCCATCAAGCATAAGAGTTTACTTCAACAGAAAGTCATCCACGTTATATAGAAATTTTGTTCAAAATACGCTTCTAAACAAATATTTTTGTTATGAATGCAGAACAATCTAAATACCGTTGAAAACTAATGGATAGCGCTTAAAACACTTCAACTTCTTAGGATTCTCAAGAACTAATCCTAAAATTAAAGACTTGGTAAAAAAAGATACAGACTCATAAACCACATTAAGTACAGACTGCTTATTTTTTAGAATAGAATGTTTGGTGTTATTTGTTTCTATTTTAAGTATAAGCCAACTGACAGAACCTATAAAAGTGTTTATTAACGATAACTCCAAAGTTCGGACTTGTTTTATCTTCACTATCATTTAGATTTCAATTACTCAGATTTACGAGAAAACATGTTTTATTTAGAGAAGAGTTACATAGTAAACAAATAACACATTTTTAACATTTCAAAAATTCAGGGTTTTTTTTTTTTTTTGGAAAAATACAATGTGACACGCTGAGCTTTTTCTCTCCAAACAGTGGCACTCTCCCTAAAAAGGTTCGCCACCCCTGCTTTAAAGTTTTGCACCACCATGTATTTGATTTAGGTGAAACTTTTCATATTTTTAAAAAAATATTTCCCGTTCTTAAATGACCATATAACTTTGTATTTAGGTAAAATACGTCACAAAGAGTCAACTGGTGGCGATAGCTCAATTTTGTTAAAGAGTGCAGACTGCAGATTAACGCCTCCTAAATACTAAATGCCTATAACATTTGCTTCGCTACCGTAGAGATGGGTTCAGCTTTAAACGCCACCTTGCGGCAATCCGATAATGTCGTTGTTATTTTTTGATTAGTTAATTTTTAAATTTAAATTCAGAAATGAACCAATCGTTAATTTTTTGAAGAACTCCGGTAGATGGCAGTGTATCGTGAACAAATTGCATTTTGCCGCTATTGGCGATGGATCCAAACAATATTTGAAACAAATTTTTTGATTGGTTGATTTTTAAATTTAAATTTAGAAATGAACCAATCATTAATTTCTCTTTCTCGAAGAACTCTGGTAGATGGCAGTGTATCCTGAGCCAAGGATGAAATTTTACTCTGTGTTAAAAGCCAGAAAGTTACAGGCATTTAGTATTTAGGAGGCGTTGCTGCAGATACGACTTTTGTGTTTAGCAACGGCAGTGTTACGCCCAGGTTTGTGATTCAGACCCTTTATTTCGAATTTTTAAAGATGTGGGGACATAGAAAATGTGGACATTTCCCTTTCTTGAAAATTATTGCTCAACGCATCTATAAAAAACTATTTAGGGAAATGTAAGCGAAGAGTTCTAGCTACTTTATTGCTTGGGACGTACTGAAAGTTTTGAAAAGTCAATTTCTAAAGAGATAAACGTTTTTTTACTTTTACGCATGAAAAGAAGTATTGTGATTCATTTGTGATAAAACACGTATCAAGTTAGCTAACAAATAAGCATTGCTACAAATATATTTTTCGTAGGTAGTGCTGAAAGGAACAATATTTGCCCGAATGTTACCGGAACACAAACTATACCTGATTGAAACTTTACAAAACCTAGGGTAAGTATCGATTTATTCAATATAAAATCTTTATAAGTTTTTGGGTATTAAAAACGATGGGTCCAGTAAAAGGAAGCATATGGTTACAAAAATAGGTATCTCCAAAAAAAATTTTTTTTCCCAGAAAAATTCACATATCCCATGGGTTCCATTTCATATTCGAACCCGGCTCCAGTCGGTGGATTTTCATGATGCAGAAAATCGACAGCGCTCATGTCGTATGATTATGCGGTATGTAAAAGATCCCTCGAGTACTTGTTTGGCTTATAGTATCTCGTGGCAAAATTAAATTCCTAGTGCAGTTTCGCATCGAACAGAGCCCAGGTGCCTCCATCTAGTGGGGAAACTGGGCGTCAAAATACTTGTGGCAATGGTATTCCGCCGATGGTGGTGCCACATGAAAGAGTGTATGCCGCTTCTGGGGAACGCACAAGGTCTGCAAATGGCAAGAAGCTAAACGCAGCCCCATTTGAAACAAACAAACAAAATTCACATATCTGTCGCTACAAAAAGATATTGTTTGTGATAATTTTATCATTTGTTTAAAACATTTAAAGAACCATTCTGAAACTGTCTGTCTCGAATAGTTGACTTACCTATGCTGCAAAAAATGAACTGCTGTTTTTACAAAATAATACTGGCAGCCGAGGTTCCCATTCAAGTCTGTAAAATACACAGTAATAGACTGTAAAACTGGCAATTTTACAGTCTCTTCCTGTAAAGTTCGAAATTTTGCAGTTTTTCGCGGTTAAATCTGGCTGTATTATACTGTAAAAACAACAGTATAACGCTGGCAGCAGAGGCTCCAGTTTAAAATTGTAGAATGCACGGTTATAAATTGTAGAATTAGGAATTTTACCGTTTATTAATGTAAAATTAGCAATTTTTGCAGTTTATTAATGCAAAATTAGCAATTTTACAGTTTAGAGCTGTAAAATGAGCAATTTGACAGTTTACTGCTATAAAATAAGCAATTTTCAGTCTATAACTATAAAATTAGTTGTATTATTGTGTAAAAACAACATTCATTTTTACTTCCTTTTACGTAGTAAAGGAAGTATTGTGATCGTGAAAAAAAAATCACTCAAATTTGAGTCTAAATTTTGATTTTGCTCACCCCCGAATGAATGTTCAATAGTTTTTTCGACCTGTCAGCACGTACATATGTACCTACCAACACATACCAAGCAGCCGAAAAATCCTTTTCAACCACCCCCGAGTTAATTACGACGAGTTTTCTCGTGACGTCTGTATGTACGTATGTGCGAATGTATGTGCGGATGTATGTGCGTATGTGTGTGCGTATGTGTGTCGCATAACTCAAAAACTATATGCCGTAGAAGCTTCTAGCTTGGTCTGTAGGCTCTGAGGATGGTCTAGTTGTGTACCTCCCCTTGTGGTTGCATTCGAATGTTCCCAAGAAGGTGTTTTTCCCCTTCTTGAGGGAAAATCAGTGTTAATTTCAATGCAGACTCAAGTGATATGAATTGGCGCGACCACTTGGCGATATGTCAAAGTACTAAGATATGTACTAAGCTTTTAGTTGCCAAGTGTTTGACGCCAACTTGGCGACATATCGCCAAGTTGGCGACAAATTTGGTGAAAAAATTATTTTTTGAATTTGGGTTCAACTTGGCGCTATTGGCGATATTTTGCGAAAAATTCACTGAATGATGTTAAAATCGGTAATATTTAGAAAATTAATCATTGTAAAATATTTTTTGCATTGTTTCGTGGCAGATTAGGGGAGTAAATATTTGAATTGTTACCTTGCTTCTAGCACTTTTTTTAACACTTAAGGCAACTACTGAGAAATTTACACGTAAAAGGAAGTAGTGTGGGGTCCATACCAGATTTTTTAGTGTAGCTATTGCAACGAAAAAGCTGCGAGGAAGAGAACTGTCGGGGGAATTGGAATTGAAGTTTCCTACTTTTGCAGCAACCCGCATCAAATGCCCGGGGTTACTACAAAGGAATCATTCGTTTTCAAAACGAAGGAATGTATGAAAATGATCATAAAGTCATGAAGATTGGGAACTGAAATCTATGAGCAGCATTTTCTGAATGACAACAAAACAAGAAAACCGGTTTTTTCTTTATTTCTTTCTTTTGTGTGTGTGTGTTTATGATACGTCTGGGTAACGTCCAGCATCGTTCTAATAAAATCATCTCTGCCACGTGGATGCTATCTTCAAGCTCTACTATGTGTTTGGTTGTGGGGAGGGGCGCTTAAGAGCAAATCAAAGAAGCTTAATAAAGAAGGCCGTTAATTAATCAATCCATATAAATAAAACAGAATATATGTGTGTGTATGCCTGTTCCCTATACAAATCCTTAGTTTGCGCAGATCTGGACCAAATTTGGCAGGGACGTACTTAGCTATACAGTTTTATATGCTTGCCACACAGTTGCACAGCGTCGCCAACTAAGAAATCACGGTAAGGCATCGGACTCGTGTCCGAAAGGACCCGGGTTCGATCCCAGCCGATCAAAGATCCACCGTCTTGATTAATGGTGACTGGGAGGCTTTAAAAATGTCGTGGTCACAAAGTCCTCCAAGTGAAACAATACCTCTGGGGGTGCTAGGGCCTATGGTTTGCTCGACCCTAGGTTCTGGTTCAAAATTAAGAACAGAGCGCTCTTCAGGGCCCTATCCCGGTTAAACCACTAAGCTGATAGGTACGGGGGACCCTGGAGGGTGAAATGAAACTAAGAAATCAGTATTTTATTGCAAGGGCAGTAAATTCTTTAATACTGTTAATGTACATCTATTCCACACCATAGCCGATTGCTGCTTGTATCAACTGTATCATCTTCCGAGGGACCTCATATGGTTTTTTAATTCAAAATAAATAATAATCCGTACAAATAAAACTGAGAATATACGTGTATGTGTGTAGATATATTCCCTACACGAATCCACAGTTTGTGTCGGATCTAGACCAAATTTGTCAGTGACGTAGTTGGTCGCCCGGCAAGGGTCGAAGGGGGAGGGGGGGATTCGAACGCCGAAAAAGTACCGAACAGCTTCGAGTTTCAATTTTAGGACTCCAAAAAGGCTTAAAGTCTCTACTTCTCAAAACGGGCTTTTTCTACCCGAAATAGTTATCCTATCTTCTCGATTTTGGTTTCATTAGAGAGCTCGCAAAAAAACCTATAAAGGGAGTTTCCTTCCCAAGGGTTCGAAAACACCTAAGACCTAACTTAGCCCAGAAAAAAGATATGGTCATTTTTAAATTTGGAAATATCCACTTTAAATTGCATTTATTAATATCGCGTCTACACAAGAGTGAAAGAAATCATTCATTAGAAAAAGGTGTTGCAATTTTTTTTCATGAATTTTAACAAATAAAATTCTTCCTTTTCCTTTGAGGCTTTTCCCGTAGCAGAGGATGGAAAACTTTTTTGGCGATTGATATATTAACCAAATTTTCTGCCGAGAAAATACGGGATTTTTAGACACGCGCGTCACTTGACGTAACTTTAATTCTCGAGGTAGATCCCGTGCAAAGCCGGGCGACGTAGCTAGTATACTACAACGCACTGAAAGAAAAGATGAACATCACAATTTTCTGAACACACACAAAGAACGCTGATCTTGTTTTGTCGCCATTCTAAAAATACTGCACTATTCTACACTGCAAGGTTTCTTGACACTGAGGTCCTGACGTCACCATGATGTCAGCCTATGAAAAAGGAGCTAGATGAAACGTCACAGCCTACTTGGCGAATTAGAGGAGCTCGCTAACTGCGTGTGAGCTCTTATTGGCTCCGCGCGTCGTGACGCTAGTGTCAACTTAAGTTGCTGTCTAGTATAGCACTGGCACCGGATCAGCACAATTCCAAATCTTGAAAAGTTAATGGTTATTTTCATATATTCCTCATCATTTCACTGTAAAAAACAAACAGTTGTTTTCACAGTATAGTACTAGAAGCAGAGGTTTCAGTTTGAAGCTGTAAAATGCACTGTAATAAACTGTAAAGCTAGCTATTTTATAGTATATTATTGTAAAACTATAACAATTTTAGTTTATTACCATAAAATTTGCTGTATGATACTGCAAAAAAACAACAGTATAATACTGACATCAGACATTCCAATTTAAAACAAAACTGCACAGTAATATGCTGCAAAATCAGCAATTTTAGTTTATTAAGACTAAAATTATTATATAATTAGCTGTATTATACTGTAAAAACATTTATTTTGTGTAGCCTGTAAGGTGGACCGGGGCACGTTTACGCAGTGCCCTTTTTTCGCAACGTGTTATAGTTCTGTCACCAGGGGCGGATCCAGAAATGTTCCAAGGTAGGGGAGATTGATTTTTTTTTATATCTTACTTGCCCATTTTTTCCGCCATGCATCCTTGTTGACACATGTTGATTACAAATGTTTTGGGTCTTCTATTTCGAAAAATTTCCAGATCATAGCCCCGAATCCCCACCCTTTCCCTAAATATCATCAAAGATCAATTAAAATTGCCTGTTTTGAACTTCAAAATCTAAAAACTGGTGGCGAAAGGGGCGATCGCCCCTCCCTTGTATCCGCCCTTGTGTGCCACCAGTAATGACAGATTGATGCTGGGGTCCCTAGCAAGTACTCTCACAAGTTTTGTAACTTTCGTCGAGTTTTGGTATAGCATCTGGGGAGGATAATCTGTTTTCTGCAAACTTGAGTAACTTTTGTGTTGCACTTATTGAAGCTTGTTATGAACTAAGAATACTAGTTAAAAACAAACAAATACTTGAATATTAGCAGAACTTTATGTTATTTGAGAAAGTATCCGTATGAAAAGAAATGTTATGAAATTTCGCTGCACGTTAAAAATAAATCCGAACAAATCGTCGGGGCATGTTTACGCATTTACAACGGGTAACGTTTACGCAAGTTCTTACTGCGTAAATGTGCCCTTGAAACTTTTTTGCACCGTACCGTGTCAAACCTTATTGGTATTCTCTATCTATTTAGTTTTGCAAATCATCATTAAAGGTTTGAGTAAGAAATTAGTTTCTAGTAGCTTACAATCAGTTATGTCTTCATGTCTGTTTGGCTTTGATTTTATAGACTATTCTACCCATTATAAATGTTCTTCATTTTATAGATGGTAAACATTTTGTTCAAAGAACTTACATAACTAAGTCAGTTGTCAAAATTAGGAAAAATGCGGCTCTGTAAGTCAGACTGGGCAATAAGTGAGACTGAGTAAACGTGCCCCGCACCCAGGGCACGTTTACGTAACAGACATTAACCTAAATTTTTTTTAAACGCTTAAGCCTCGTGGGTTCTTTGGGGTCATATGTGACCCCAATGCAATTTCTGTTTAATATATCTTGTTAATCAACCCTTCGTTTTTAATGGCATTTTATGGCTTTTTTTCTTCTAGTTTTCTATTCAAAATAATGCTATTATCTCCATATATTATTTCTCTAAGCCGAATCCTATACCCGATCGAAACTCGCTCATTTCTTTATCGAATTGCAAGAAAATTTATGATTTTGAAGCTTTTCCCGCGGGCTATTGACGAAAATTAGACCCACCCTCTAAAAAGTGTCGGTTCGTTTTTTATTCGAACTTCAATTTTTGGGCACAAAATTGACTATCTAGCGAAATAATTGTCGTATCGTCTCCATTTTGATTTCATTCGAAAGATTAAAAAAAATGCGTTCTTTAGAACGTTTCTCCGCTAGCGCCGCGTAACGAGAATCTCGAAAATCCACGTTTAAGCGACTTATAAGCGATTGAAGTTTGAAAAAGTTAAATTTTTTGCTCAACTGTTAAAATCGTTACATTGTTGTTTAAATCAATTTTAGATGCGACATTTCAAGCCAAGGCTTAGCTCGGTAAACCTTAATTGTAACTTTTATTGTTTCAAAATACTATGGTAGTTTTGCGATAACGTTAGTATTTAGTTTAGTAGTAGCCTTGGGTATTTGATTTTAATATAGGGTATCACTTTTGTAGTAGTTGTAAAAGTGAACGTGTCTTTGATCTTTTTGAAAAGTTGTCAGAACGACGGCAGTAGATGGCGATGTTGTGCAAATGAAGCCAATAAAAATTGTCGTATTAAATTTTAAGTTTAGAGTTTTTTTTTTTTTTGGCGGAATTCCGCACGGGTCACCTAGTTGTGTTTTATTTTTCCCGAATTGCATTTTTTGCACACAAGACCCTTGGGTCACTTACACAGAATGCCAAAAAAAGAGGACGTTGCAAGTTTGTCCAAGAGAACTGGACAGAAAATACATCAAAAAATGTCATAAGTTTGAAATTCACTTGCAAAAATCATGTTTTTTCAGGTCTCTAACAGTTATAAATAAATCTACAGTTATTGTGAGGGTTGCTCTAAAATTTTAATTTTTAATGCATAAACTACATTTTTACTTTGATTGTGTCTTTGTATTTTTATTTTTTTAGTATTAAAAAGTGTGTGAACTTAAATAATGCATATAACATTCAATAATCATAATAAGTTAATGAAGGAAGCATTGGGGTCGCTTATGACCCCAAGGGTCTTGAGTGTAACTGAAATGGGAGGGACCCACGAAGGTTAAATACATAAACAGAGCAGAAACTAAATGCACAAGCTTCAACTTTATTAACTGTTTTATAAGACCATAACGTCTAAAATTTCCTAAATTGGAACATAAGAATTAGGAAATTCAATGGAAAAATTCCGCGTAAACGTGCCCCGGTCTACCTTACACTGCAAAAATAAACCGTTGCTTATGCAGTATGATACTGTCAACAAAGTTTCCAGTTTTAAACTGTAAAATCTACAGTAATAGCAGGGACATCATGTGAAGTTTTTCCATGGGGGGCCAAAGGGTAAAAACACAATACAATTTCGCCAGAAAACAACAAAAACCACTCCCACTTGTATGTAAATACATTGATTTCTCAAAGTCGGGGGGGGGGGCAAGGGGGTCATGACCGCCCTGTCCCCCTCTCTAAATGACGGGCCTGAGTAATAAACTGTAAAACTTGCAATTTTATAGCTTATTACTCTAAAGCAGCAATTTTACAGTTTATTACCATAATTTTAGTTTTTTACTTCAAAATAAGCTGTATTATACTGTAAAAGCAACAGTGTGGTACTGGCCGCAGAGGTTCCAGTTTAAAACCGTAAAATGCACAGTAATAAACTACAAAATTAATAATTCTACAGCTTGATACTATAAAATTAGCTGTGTAGTACTGTTAAAACAACATCCACTTTTTACGGTTGTACGTGCAATATTTTTGGATTTATAGCGTTTCAAAAACGGAGACATCATTTGCAGTCACACTGTATTTAAATTCGTCAGAAAGTTCAGTTCAAGCATTTAACTGCTCAATTCCTGTTCTGTTCACAGGCATCAGGTGGGCATGTGCGGTGACGGTGCGAACGACTGCGGCGCACTGAAAACGGCGCACGCCGGAGTGTCCCTGTCCGTTGCTGAAGCATCGGTAGCGTCCCCTTTCACGTCAACTCGGCAGAATATCCAGTGCATACCTACAGTTATCAGGTGAAAAAGTACACTTAATAAGCTTGTGTTTATTATTATTTTGTGAGACTTATTTTACTCGTGTGAAATTCTTATGTTTTCCTATCGCACCCTTGCTACAAAAGTGACACAGCTCAAAAATTGTAATTTTTGAGTTATGACCGTCATTAGACGTAGCTTACACGTCTCTACCAATCTTCAAAAGAGCCAGAAGTTGCATTGAAAAATCAGCTGCCAAAGGGTAGTTATGGCGTTTTGTTGTTATCAAGATGCATAGGACCCCTTCCCCTGAAATGCCGCATCTTGAGTTGTCGATGTCGTCCAGCCGTCGTAGAGTAACGTGCGTAACTAACGATCATAGTTTGAGATGCATCGGTCTTCATATTGACAAATTAAAAAATTCTAAAATGTGCCTAGTCAGCCCGGAAACAGTTTTTTGCAATTTCTGGAAAACGTAGTTTTTTGAGTTGTGGCACTTTTGTAGTAAGGGTGCGATATATTACGCACTACGCTCCCGTAATTTTGCGCTTTGGCTTTTAATTCTTATACAAATACCAATACAAATGCGACGATCAGCATCAGGTTCTGGGCTCAACTAGGCTGTTCCTAGTCAAATTATAGACTTCAATGAAGATCAATGGCCCGCTTAAAGCTATCTACTCCATTGCTCCTTACCGCGTCTTCCGGTAAGCTGTTCCAAGTTCCCACTACCCTGCTAAAATAGTAATTTTTTCGAATTTCCAGATTAGCCTGAGATTTGAACAGCTTAAAACAATGACCCCTTGTCCCGCTTTCCGTGCGAAAATCTAACCCTATAACATCTTTCATTTTGATAAATTTAAACAACTGAATCATGTCCCCTCTGGATCTCCTTTGCTCAAGACTATACATATTAAGCATTCTAAGTCTGGAATCGTAGTCTAAATTAGAAAATCCGTTTACTAACCTTATAGCCCTTCTTTGTACCCTTTCCGATAAATTAAAATCTTTCTTCAGATAAGGAGACCAAAACGGAACAGCATACTCCAAATGAGGTCTTACCAAACTTCTATATAGAGGCAAAAGAACCTTTTTAGATTTGTTTGAAATAGATCAAGTAATAAACCCAAGCATCCTATTGGCTTTGTTACTAGCTCTGCTGCACTGTTGACTAAACCTGAAATCCTGATTTATTAAGACACCTAGATCCATAACATTATCTGCCCTACTAATGACTGAACCCTGTAAATAATAGCTTGTATGGTTATTTCTATGACCTAAATGCAGCACTTGACATATCGCACATGGCTTGACTTATTGCACCCTTGCAAAAAAAAAAGTGACATAACTCAAAAAATTCTAATTTTCTGATTTTTGCATGAAACAGATCAAAACATTGGGTGCAAAACATGTGGAAAAGTGTCACAACTGACATTTTGATAGTTTTCGTTTGGTAGCGCTAATAGACACAAGTCAAACTAAAATTTAAGTATATAAATGTATAAAACATTGGACGAACTAAAAAAGTAGTACCATACAGAGAACTTAAGCTGCTTATACATGTATTTCATTGAAAAATATTGATTGCAAAAGACTAGCAACAGCTATCCAGTAAGAAACCACTAGTTTGTTTTTCACTCTACTGTACATGGTGCCGATAAATAACTGATGGTTCAAAAAAAAATAATATTGTAATACAAATTTTTCTATGATGATAAAATAAATGTTCAATGAAAGTAACATCATTGTTAATCAATGTTTAAGTAATGGTTTGTATTCTCGTGCCTTTAACTGTAACCACAGATGGCAATCTTTTTGGAAAGGCTTCTGCAGCTGCACTCACCTACAGAGGCATTCTTGCACGGGCACATTTCATTAATTTTTTTATTCGTACACTTCGCTTTTTCCACCACTATGCCTTACTTCTACACTACCTGTTTCTTTAAACAATTTGAAAGTTCTTTCAATTAATCTCTTTGACACATTTAAATACTTCAATTTTTTTAAAAATCACAATGCCGCTTACGTTTTGAATGCAGTTCGAGAATTAAACGGCGTTTAGCATCCATCTTGATAATGCAATGAATGAAACGGATTTTAATCAAAGAGTCGTCTGCACTATTACTCATAGAATTAAACTAAATCTATTAAGTGTTGCCAACAGTAAAAAAACAGCTTGAATGTAAATTATGCGCAAATAAATTTTGCCATCAGTTATTTCTGGGCACCCTGTAAAATTAGCCATTTCCGACTTGTATCCCTTTTCTTGCTAGGGTGCGATATATTCGAATACAGCAAACTATTATGTGTCCATAATATGAAGTATTTACTTTCTAAAAATGAAGCTGTACTTGAAAACTAATGATTTATTCGTGTTACGGGTGTGACCGTAGGGTTACGTTCGCAACATGTCCCAAACATTTTAGTTTTTAAACATAAGAAAGCTTTAAAGAAACATGATACCTATAATCTTACGAATCATGATCGTTATTTACATTTAAATGTAACGCAACAAAAAGTCAAAGCTTAAAATTCCAGGGATAAAGTGCAAATATATACGTTAAAATGTTTCATTTGTACATATACACAGTCCAATCACATTAATGTGACCACCTGTCAAAAGCCAAAACAACCACCAAGAGAGTCAATTAGGTACCTGAAGGTGTTCACTGGGATATTGAACCATACTGACTCCAATTCCGTGGCCAGCTGCTCTAGATTACGCTGATGAGGATCCACGGTGCGAACAACCCAATCGAGATGGTCCCACAAAATCTCGATTGGGCTTAAGGGGAGTTTGATGACCAGGGGAGAAAGTTAAACTCATCCTTGTGCCCTTCGAACCACGCATGCTCACTGGCAGCTGTATGGCACTTCGCATTGTTCTGCTGGTAGATGCCATCCTTCTGGGGAAAAACAGTGTTCATATAGGGGTGGAGATGGACCGCAAGGGCAGATGCGTTCTTATATTGATCCATCGTGCCTTCTACAATGATGAGTTAACCCATAGAACCCCAGGAAAACATTCCCCAAACCGCAATGCTCCTGCCTGTGTTTGCTTCCAGAGGTTTCACGCCTTCTAATCCAACATCCGTCTGTCCGATTGACCATTAAACGTGATTCAACAGAAAATGCTACCTGTCGCCACTCAGTGGACGTCCAGCTGCGGTACTGGCGTGCAATTCCCAGGGTTCGTCGTCGATGGACAGTAGTCAGCATAGGCGCATGAACCAGGTTTATGCTTCCAGAGCCCAGACGCAACAACGTCCGCTAAACAGTGGTGTGAGAGACGATGTTGGTAGCCCCTTGGTTCATCTGGGGGGTCAGTTGCTCAACGGTAGCCCGTCTATTAACCCGAATGCATCTCCGCAGAAGTCATTCGCCTCTGCCATCTACTAGTCTAGTAAACGAAGGTCAAAATTAGGGTGAAAAAAACAAAAAAACATGCAGTTTTGCAAATTGGCATACAGGTACAGGAAGGTCTCCTGATGAACATACTAAAAGTCCCCAGTGTTGAGGGGGGAGCTCGCAGCGCCACCTGGTGTTTTATGGGTGTTTTTTCAGTTTTCGTCTTATATCTCAAAAACTATTTACTTGCGAGAAAAAATGTCAATTAGTGAATTAAAGATCATAAAGTTATCTTTAAAACGCTTTTTTAGTTTTTATTATAGCTATAATAGTTGCCGAGATATTGAGCTTCCAAGTTGGTTAATTTTTGAAAAACCAACTATTTTATCCATCTTTTCTATTTTTGGAGCCGCCTCAGTGATTAATTTGATATGATTCTTTTCTTTTTTCGACCTGAAGTAGTACCGGTCATTAAGGCGATTTGATTTCTTGAAACGGGGAGGCAGGTTGGGGAGGAAGGAGGCGAGGAATGAAGGACGACCAAAATATGTGCTAGTTCACTATTTTTCCCTCAACCATAGTTCAGCAAACGAAGGCCCTAAGTAAGGGTGAAAAAATAATAATATAGTTTTAAAAATTGGCACACAGGTACAGGAAGGTCTCCTGATGAACATACTAAAAGTCCCCGGTGGTGAGGGGGAGCTCGCAGCGACACCTGGTGTTTTATGGGTGATTTTTCAATTTTCGTCTTATATCTCAGAAACTATTGACTTGCAAGAAAAAGATCAATTAGTAAATTAAAGAGCATAAAATTATCTTTAAAACGCTTTTTTGGTTTTTATTATAGCTATAATAGTTGCCGAGATATTGAACTTCAAAGTTTGTCATTTTTTGAGAAAACGACTATTTTTCCCCTCTTTTCTATTTTTGGAGCAGCCACAGTGATTAATTTGATATTATTCTTTTCTTTTTTTGACCTGAAGTAGTGCAGGTCATTAAGGTGATTTGATTTTTTGAAACGGGGAAGCAGGTTGGGGAGGAAGGAGGCGAGGAATGAAGGGAAGAAAAAACTATGTGCAAGTGTACTTTTCACTATTTTTCCCTCTACCATAGTTCAGCAAACGAAGGCCCAAAATAAGGGCGAAAAAATAATAATATAGTTTTAAAAATTGGCACACACGTGCAAAACGGGCTTTTGATGAACGTTCTAAAAGTCCTCGGTGGTAGGGGGTGAGCTCGCAGCGCCACCAGGGATTTTGGGTGCGTTTTTTTCAGTTTTCGTCTTATATTCCAAAAACTATGCATTCGCCAGCAAAATCATCAATTTGTAAATTAAAGAACATAAAAATACCTTTAAAAAGAATAAAGAATGAATTAGTATTTTATAACTGAAATAGATGGAATAGACTTGACATTTAAGTTCTAAACTCGTGAGATTTTGAAAACCTATCTTTTTCTTTTCTTCTTTCTTTATTTTTTGGGACTGCGAAAGGCATATCAATCACTTTTTTCTTAAATTTCGATAGTGCTGTGCTATTTAAGTCAACTAAGGTCCAAGAAGACCTTAAATCATGTTATAAATAAAACGTATACCCTTCTGCAAAAAGGATAAATAATAAAAATAATGATAAAAAAGTCCAAACATTGAAAAAATTGAATAATGCAAATAAAATAATGAAAGTGAACAGATGTAGAATAAATATAAACTAACATGAAAATGACATTGTACTCAAGTTAAATGGATACTTTCGTCGTCTGACTGTTCATCTAATGCGATATCCAATTTTGAACCGTTAAGGCAAATACCCTGGCAGTTTAAGGAAGCAATGCTGCAGTTTATCCTTGATTTTCTGCAGCCGCATCTTGCACCACATCCTTTTGTGCATGAACAAAAAATAATGGAGAGAATGGAGTCAGGAGCAGGAAGCCTTGAAATTGTTATAAGTTTCCATGATGTACCTGCTTTTTTCCATCCCCAGGCATCGGGTGGAAGTAATCTCCCCAACCACTTTTGAATCTGGGGATAAACTCTTAATGAATGAAATTTTGCGGCATCTTCAGTAGGTGGGAAGGAAGCAAGATCAGGTTTTATTTTTCTTACTGCTCTCTTAAAAGATATAAATCTCTGTTTATTCAGAGAAGTTATATTTACTGGAGCCCCATATAAGGTTAAGAAAAATTATTGGCCTGCCTCCGCTACCTGCTCTGGGGTAGAAAGGGGATTTGAGAACACTTCCGGAACGTAGCTCAATGATTGATTTTTTTGTAACATCTTTATGAATTTGGCTTTGCCTTTGTTATATGCAGCTGATGTTGTATCACAGCCGGAGAAAGCATGGAGGAAGAGAATTTGATCTTTGAACTTGCAAGTGTTTTGTAATTCTTGTGAATAAAAAATTTTGGTGTTCACTTTATCTTTGCCTGGTTTGAAGAAAAGAATGTTATTATTACTTGGAGTCAAAGCTATTAATAAAACATTTTGGGCCTTCGTTTGCTGAACTATGGTAGAGGGAAAAATAGTGAAAAGTACACTTGCACATAGTTTTTTCTTCCCTTCATTCCTCGCCTCCTTCCTCCCCAACCTGCTTCCCCGTTTCAAGAAATCAAATCACCTTAATGCCCTGTACTACTTCAGTTCGAAAAAAGAAAAGAATAATATCAAATTAATCACTGTGGCGGCTCCAAAAATAGAAAAGAGGGGAAAGATAGTCGTTTTCTCAAAAAATGACAAACTTTGAAGTTCAATATCTCGGCAACTATTATATCTATAATAAAAACAAAAAAAGCGTTTTAAAGATAATTTTATGCTCTTTAATTTATTAATTGATTTTTTTTCCTCGCAAGTCAATAGTTTCTGAGATATAAGACGAAAATGGAAAAATCACCCATAAAACACCAGGTGGCGCTGCGAGCTCCCCCTCACAACCGGGGACTTTTAGTATGTTCATCAGGAGACCTTCCTGTACCTGTGTGCCAATTTTTAAAACTATATTATTATTTTTTCACCCTTACTTAGGGCCTTCGTTTGCTGAACTATGGTTGAGGGAAAAATAGTGAACTAGCACATATTTTGGTCGTCCTTCATTCCTCGCCTCCTTCCTCCCCAACCTGCCTCCCCGTTTCAAGAAATCAAATCGCCTTAATGACCTGTACTACTTCAGGTCGAAAAAAGAAAAGAATCATATCAAATTAATCACTGAGGCGGCTCCAAAAATAGAAAAGATGGAAAAAATAGTTGGTTTTTCAAAAATTAACCAACTTTGAAGCTCAACATCTCGGCAACTATTATAGCTATAATAAAAACTAAAAAAGCGTTTTAAAGATAATTTTATGCTCTTTAATTTATTAATTGACATTTTTTCTCGCAAGTCAATAGTTTTTGAGATATAAGACAAAAATTGGAAAATCACCCATAAAGCACCAGGTGGCGCTGCGAGCTCCCCCCTCACCACTGGGGACTTTTAGTATGTTCATCAGGAGCCCTTCCTGTACCTGTGTGGCCAATTTTTAAAACTGCATGTTTTAGTGTTTTTTCAAATCCTTTATTGACTAGACTATACGGCTAATGGAGCATCACGTTTTCCATGTCGCTGATTTTGAACAGTCCCATTTTGCCATGCACGGTATACTCTTACCATGACGGCAAGAGAACATTTCAAAAACTCGTCCATTTTGGAAATGCTTCCGCCCTTGACCCGAAAGCCTGTGATCATTCCCTTTTGTACGTCGTATAAATTGCTTCGTTTTCGCATTTCGCCAACGGTAAAAATGTTTTCCAAAGCCCTCACATACCCCTTATATACCCTCAACTGCAATGTGTTACCAAGTGGCCGTGGTGGCCCGATCGGTAAGGCATCGGACTCGTGTCCGAAAGGACCCGGGTTCGATCCCAGCCGATCAAAGATCCACCGTCTTGATTAATGGTGACTGGGAGGCGTTAAAAATGTCGTGGTCACAAAGTCCTCCAAGTTAAACGATACCTCTGGGGGTGCTAGGGCCTATGGTTTGCTCGACCCTAGGTTCTGGTTCAAAATTAAGAACAGAGCGCTCTTCAGGGCCCTATCCCGGTTAAACCACTAAGCTGGTAGGTACGGGGGACCCTGGAGGGTGAAATGAAATGAAATGTGTTACCAAGTGCCTTCTGTAATTGGTTATTTAACGTCGACGTCAAAAGTACGTGATGGTCACATTAATGTGACTGGACTGTGTAAATTGAGCAAATTGCATAGGTCAAAAAGTTCCTTTTTGATCAACTCTTTCTGTTTTAATGCTCAGAATAGTACGTTCCTTTTAGTTAATCAGACAATGTGCTCATGCATTATATTTTTATTGAAACATATTTGATAAAAAAGTTTTTTGTGTATTCAAATTGTAACGAAAATTACTATACATTTTTTTTTTCTCTGTTTGAAATGTTTTTTCTTTTTTTTTTCTCGTTGAAGTTAAGTTATGATTCGTTAAGTAATGTTTCTGCGTTTAATTAGAGAAGGAAGAGCAACTCTAGCAGCCACTTTTGGTGCATTCCGGTATATGGTCTGCTACTGCTTTGTGCTTCTGTCTGCTGTTCTCATACTGTTCTGGGTAAGCCGACGATTTTTATTTCAAAGTTTTCCTCTACATTCAGCTGTAACACTATACTAGACAGTAACTTAACTTGACACTGAACGTCACTACGGGCGGAGCCAATAAGAGCTCACAAGCAGTCAGCGATATCCTCTAATTCGCCAAGTAGGCTGTGACGGTTTATCTAGCTCGTTTTTCATAGGCTAACGTCACGCAAACGTCACGCTGACGTCACGATGTTTTTGTCAAGTAACGTTGCAGGGTAGTATAGGTCGTTTAAGTTACGAGTTAGTTTCAGTTGCCCTGACGAAATAATTTTAAGCACCGATTACTCCAAGTAATTTTAAAGTAGACCTATGAACTTTTTTATTTGGTTGCTTGTATTCACATCACTGATATGAAACAATATCCCTTCACTGCAAACAAACAGCTGTTGTTTTTACGGTGCGGTAGCACTTAACTGAAAGCAGATAGATTCCAGTTCAAAACTAAAAGCCTAATAAGCTGTAAAACTAGCTATTTTACAGTTTAGTACTGTAAAATTAGCAATCTTACCGCATAATTAGCTGTAAAAACAACAGTATAATTCCAGAGGTTCCAGTTAAAAACTATAAAATGTACTGTAATAAACTTTGAACTAGCAATTTTACAGTTTATTACTGTAAACTAGTAATTTTACAGTTTACTACTGTAAAATTACCAATTTTAAAGCTTATTATTGTAAACTTAGCTGTGGTATATTGTAAAAATGACATCTATTTTTCAGTGTTTATCAGTGGTAGTCAGAACTCGGGGTTAATCGGCAGCAATATGTAATCGGTCACAAGCTGCCGCTTTATCATAATCTTCCAAATTTTGCCAATGAAAATATTTTTAAATACTTTATAATTATTTAATTCTTTAAGTATTCTTCGAACACAAAACCAAACTAAACAAAATTACTAACAATAACTAAATGTAATTTTCTGAAGCAAAAGTATATAACATACCATGAAAGTGTTCTGCCTACACTGTTAGAAATTTCGTCATAAAATTACGGTGAAACAACCGGCTGCAGACTGTCTGTCTGAATAACCGTAAAATTTATGATTAGGGATAGTAAATCATCTTTACGGATTTGAAGCCATTTTCAACTGCAATGGTTAAAAAAAAAAAACCTTAATTTTAAAACCTTACGGTTCTGTAACCATTTACTACCACGATTTTAGAAAAATCGTGAGTAGGAAGTTTCACGGTCCGAGAGCAGCTCATAACTAGTACGGACGAAAAACCGTAATTACAAAACTTTACGGTTCTGTAACCATTTACTACTATGCTGGTAGAAAAATCGTGAGTAGGAAGTTTCACGGTCCGAGAGCCGCTCATAACTAGTACGAACGGAAAACCGTAGTTACAAAACTTTACGGTTCTGTAACCGTTTACTACTATGCTGGTAGAAAAATCGTGAGGAGGAAGTTTCACGGTCCGAGAGCCGCTCATAACTAGTACGGACGAAAAACCGTAATTACAAAACTTTACGATTTTGTGACCATTTACTACTATGATGGTAGAAAAATCGTGAGTAGGAAGTTTCACGGTCCGAGAACAGCTTATAACTAGTACAGACTAAAAACCGTGATTACAAAACTTTACGGTTCTGTAACCATTTACTACTAAGCCAATATTTAGAAAAGTGCCAATTTGAAGTTGTAGTTTTCTGAAAAAAAAATTTTTTTGCAGAAAAAAACTAATATTGGATTTCAAGTCTAAATTGGGTCTAAATGCAAGAAAATAAAAAGGGGGAGGTCAAGGAAGTTATTTACCCCCTCCTTAGATTATTCACTTTTAAGCCGTTACAGATCTGATGAGTGTTACAGATCTGATGTTAATATGAGATACATATCCGAGTTTATGCTTAGATCTGATGTTAATATGAGATACATATCCGAGTTTATGCTTTCAGTCTTCATTAACATCTCTAAAAATGATATCATTTCCTTGCATTTTTAACATAGAATTAAGATAATTATATTAAAATATATATATTAGGCTAAAAAATCAACTTTCATTATAAAAAAGCATTTCTTGGAAATAAAAATGAGCAATAAGGTTTTTATATAAAATAAATTATGAGATTACCAAATCCAAGCTAATAAAACATTTGTTTTGTTTTGAAACAACACACAACTTCAACTGTTTCAACACACAACTGTGCTGCTTGCTTTTCTTTAATTAGTTGCAGGATATTTAATTTCTTGATCAGAAATTCAAATTTAGCATGCTAGTTATTATCTAGTTATTTAGCGAAGTTATGAGAAATTGAAGCACCAAAAAAAAAATAAATAAATAAATAAAATAATAATAATTAATTAACTTAATTTCTACAGTGTCAATTTTTCTTATTTTACCAACTTCTATTGTTAGGTGATACAAACCACAAATGAAGCAATTGTACTAAAACTCATTGCTTTTCATCTTTTAAGAACAAAAATATTCAATGTATATGGCTAAAACCTATGATTTTTGCTTTTTATAATTCTGAAACGTGTGAGTTAGTTCTGTAACATATTCGCTGTTAATCAATGTTACCGCTCTGACTGTTACCGATCTGACAAACTGACAAAGTTTTTTTTTTTATTTCCGAGTCGATCGCACTAAACCAAAATCAAACACGTGGTTTTTTCACTTGTAATAAAGGACTATACTTATATATAAAATAATTTTTAAAATAATAAAAAATGCACATTTTAGAGCGTGTTACCGATCTGATGACTCAAATGACACACATTTTATAAAATCACTTTAAAAAATCTTACCTACAATTTTAGATGCAGAAATGCAAATTTTTAATTACGATTCGATAAAACATCCCACCAGCTACTCAGTATCACGTGGTATAGGTACAGGAAATGATTTTGGGAGCCTAAACATAGATCTGAAGTTATTGTTACCACTCTGACGGCGGAACTTGGGACACGCTTATTTCGCATCGGCTAGAAGATCAGAAATCAATTAAAACAAAAATGAAGTAAAATATTAACAAAGGGGCAAAAATAGAATTGTTTTTTGTGCAAGTGCGTTTTTTTGGGAAGTTAGAAAGTGCGCATGACCTGTTTGCATGCTAAGCTTTGCTGCTGGGGACACGTTACCGATCTGATTTTTGATGCATAAAAACAATATTTTCTGAAGAAAAACAAAAAAAAAAAAATTCTGATATTATTAGATGAAAGGAAAGCAGAACCTTATCTTCTTTCTGGGGAAAATTATTTTTTTAACTAGTTATTGAAATACTAGTGAAAATTCACTTGGGACTCAAATTGGCACTTTTCTAAATATTAGCTCTACTATGCTGGTAGAAAAATCGTGAGTAGGAAGTTTCACGGTCCGAGAACCGCTTATAACTAGTACGGACGAAAAACCGTAATTACAGAACTTTACGGTTTTGTGACCATTTACAACTGCTAAAGTTAAAACCGTAAAAAGGAAATTTTACGGTTTGAGAACCGTTTATAACTATGACAGGCAAGAAACCGTGAATACCAAACAATTTGGTTTTGGAACCATATACTACTAATAGCTTGTTGAAAGAGCGTTAAAATGGCATTTCGGAGTTATGTAACCATTTAAAACTTGTACGGTTAAAAAAAGCTCCAATTACTACTATTAACAATATCTTAACCAGTTTGGTGTGTTGCAGTAGTAAGCAATAATTGCATGGATCTCTAAAAATTATATATGAAGGTTAAAAAAATAATCCCAGATAATAAACATAATTTCAATTTTATCAGATAGAAACAGTTAAGTTTACACTTTAATACACAAGAATACTTCAATGCACTTACTTTGATTTTTTTAAAGAATATATTCACTAAACACAAGATGAAAAAGCTTTTTTTTTTCCTTCAAACTTTTAAATATGTACCTATACTCGACTGCAACCTTTCTTGACTATAGATAAATAAGCTGAGACCAAACAAAGGAAGTAGTTTCTTGCGCGGTGTCTAAATTTCGGGTGGAATTAGATCCTTCCCTTTAGAAATCGGATTGGAGTGTTTCATATACGCATATTATGTAGCCTTTTTTATTTATAATATTCGTAATTTTCTTTATATTTTCAATTTTACGAACGGAGTATCGCGAAAGTGTAATCCATTTGAATCGATCGCGCCAGCCAATAAGAGTTCACGCACAGTAGGCGATCTCCTCTCATTCGCCAAGAAGGTTTCTGTTAACTCCGTTTTCCTTCCGCGCGTAGTGATTTCAGTGTCAAGTTAAGTTTCTGTCGGGAGTATAAACATATTTGTTAAACAACAAAAATAATGAAACTTTTTGTGTTTATCTTGTTTATTTTAGCCTTTGTGCAATACAAGTTATTAATGACATCAGAGGATAATTCATTCTTTTAACCCGTTCATTGAACTTGTTTAGACTTTTAATTTGATTTAACTTTGATTTTAACTGTAGAGGGCGCCAGTAGAGGGCGCAGTAAGCTACTGCTATTTAAATCCCCTGTTTTCTTTTTCTTTTTGACCTTGGCACTTGATTTTGTTTTAGCTGCAACTTGTTACGCGGCATTTAGTTTTAGTAGTTTTGTTTTCATGAATCTTGAAATCTTGAAGTATTTTGGTGATTATAATTTAGTATCTTATTTGTTGTGTGTAGTGTGGTTTTTTAATGTTTTTAAGTTCATTAAAGTTGATTTTAAGAAAAATGGAATATTTTACTGGAAGTAAATCAACACTTATGCAAGTTTAATATAAAGACCCTTGAAGGTTACGATACATTCTTGGTGACCCCGGACGTGATTTACATTGCAAGAAAACCTGATAATGGAGTCAGTTGATAAATTGAAGGCCAAACGAAAATACGTTCGCGCAAGTTGCACTAAATTGTATACGAAATTAGAGACTGTGTTAGCATGTAACATAGAAGAAACTGATGCTGAAGAACTTTCAGAACTTCATGAAAACTTTCTTCAAAAGGAGGAATTGCTGAAGAAGTACGATTCAGAAATTGAAGAATTAATGACCAATGCGGAGGACATGGATAAAGAATTTGAAGCTGTTGAAAATTACGCAGAGCTTATTTTTTCCGCAAAGCTTAAAATTTCAAGCAGAATGAAGAAATTAAATATGGACATTAAAAGCGGTGATAGTGCGGTGTTGAACTCGACAGTTGCTGAAGCTAGCCGTTCAAACGTGAAGCTACCAAAATTACGCATCGATAAGTTTTCGGGTGATCCTGGATCATGGTTAGAATTTTTTAACTCCTTTCAAACGTCAATTCATCAAAATGAGTCTTTAAGTAAAATTGAAAAATTTTCGTATCTGAAATCACTGTTAACTGGACAAGCTTACAATGTTGTCAAAGGATTTCAACTATCTGAAGAAAATTACGACGCTTGTATCGAAGTATTGAAGCAGCGATTCGGCAAGACAGAGCTTATTATAAATAGTCACATGAATAATCTTTTGAACCTTCAACCTGTTCAACATTCCACAAATTTAAACGGACTTCGCGAATTGCACGATCAGTGTGAAGTTAATGTAAGAAGCTTGGAAAATCTTGGAGTTACGTCTAATGCCTACGGCCAGTTATTGAATCCTATTATTTTAAAGTTACTACCTAAGGACTTAGTGCTACAATTTCATCGCAAAAGTAAAGCTGATGAAGGTAAGGATTTTTATGCGCTGCTTAAATTTATTCGGGAAGAAATTGAGTGTCGGGAAGCAACATTATCAGTTTATAACTCTAGTAACGACAGTAAAGTTAATAACGACTCAAAGCCAAAACCTAATTATGTTCAAAAACAAAATACGCGATATGGTAAGGGAAACGCAGCAGCATTGACTCTGAACACATCCCCAAATACAGTTTTTGACAAATTGTTTTGCATATTTTGCAAGTCTAATAATAATCATAGTTCTGATAATTGTGACATTATAGCTGATAATGTGAAGCGGCAAATATTGAAAAAGGAAGGACGCTGTTACAAGTGTTTACGTAAAAATCATCTTTCGTCTGACTGCCGAAGTAAAATTGGGAAATGTAGATTTTGTAATGAATTTAATCATAACAAATTGTTCTGTAGATTAAATCAAAATCCTAAAGATAGCTCTAACACAGACACTCTTGTATCGCTATCACAATCTGAAACCTCTGAGGATATTAAGGCAACTCTTTTGCAGACTTGCATGGTTGCTATACCAACAAGTAACGGGAATGAGCTAGTACGATGTCTTATTGACCCTGGAAGTGAGAGAACTTTTTTAACGAGAAAACTTGCTAATTCTCTGAAGTTAAAACCGATTAGGAGCGAAAAACTAATGATATATTCTTTTGGTCGAAACAAACCGCAAGAAACTGTTTATGACGTAGTATCAGTCGAATTACGTAGCATGTTTAATTTTACCTCTCTGAAAATCGAGGCTCTGGTCACGGATATAATCACTTGTGCAAAGTTGAAAAGAACCCCTCGTGAACTTCATGAATTTCTTTGCTCGCAAGGGTATAAATTATGTAATCCTTTAAATAAAGAAGAAATAGGAATCCTTTTAGGTGCTGATTATGCATGGAAAACTATGAAGGGGGAAGTTAAACCGGTTCCCGGCGGGTTGTTTATAAGTGAAACAATATTTGGTCACACTGTGCAGGGCCCCTTGAAATCGGAAAACTTTGACGCATCCGCGGGAGTAAATTTAATGAGCACTGCTGAGGCAGAGTTAAACAGTGAAATAAAGAAATTTTGGAGTTTGGATTCACTAGGCATAGTAACGAACGAGGTAAATAATTCTGATTCAGCTACAGTGAAAAATTTTGAAGATAATTTAAAATTTTCAGATGGAAGGTATGAAACTAAACTTTTGTGGAAATTCCATGAACTTCCTTTAAACAATAACTTTGAAATAGCAAAATACCGGTTTGAAAACTTAAAACCTAAGTTGTACAGAAATGAATGGCTACTCGAAAATTACAACGCCATTATTCTGGAACAATTAAGGGACGGCGTAATTGAACCATGCCAAAAAGAAACGCGTGATGTGAAAGGTTATTATATGCCACATAGGCCTGTAATAAGAGAAGAAAAATCTACTTCAAAAGTCAGAATTGTTTATGATGCTTCATCTAAATCCTTTAATTCTAATTCTCTTAATGAATGTCTTAATTCAGGACCAAACTTGCACCCAAACATTTTAGATGTGATATTAAAATTTCGAAAAAATAAAATAGCCTTTTCAGCTGACATCGAAAAAGCTTTTCTACAAATTAAAATTGCAGAAGAAGATAGGGATTACTTGAGATTTCTATATTTTGAAAATTGCGAAAGTAGCAAAGGAGCCAAATCGTATCGAATGACTAGAGTCCCCTTTGGAGTAACCTGTAGCCCCTTCATTTTAGCCTCCACTCTTAAGTATCACATAAGAAAATACGAAAAAAGTAATTTTGAAACCTATAACATGCTTAACACTTCACTATATGTGGATGATTTATTTTCTGGCTCTGAAACTGTTGAAGCTGCTTTTAAATTGTCTACTGAAGCTGTTACGATGTTGAAAGATGCAGGTATGAATCTTAGAAAATTTCAAACTAATTCATTTAAATTAAAAGAAGAATGGCATAAATCTGATGTTTGCATAAATAAGGAAGAAAGTATAAAACAGTCATTCCAAGTAGGGTCACCTGGGGTAATTCCTGGTCAAAAAGCATTAACATCCAATTATCACAAAATCTATCTAAGTTAGAGTTACAAATTTTGGTATGGAGGAAGCACATTGGGATGTCCATCGAATAAAATATTCATGCTATCAACAATACATAATGAACTTGAGTAATTGTCGTTAATTAGTGACCAAGAATTACCCCAGAGATGGGGTAATTCCTGGCCACTTACGGGGCAATTATTGGTCACTCAAATGATTGATGAAAATGCATACATTTTGTAAGCGAGCCAATATTTAGAAAAGTGCCAATTTGAAGTTGGAGTTTTCTGAAAAAAAAAATTTTTTGCAGAAAAAAACTAATATTGGATTTTAAGTCTAAATTGGGTCTAAATGCAAGAAAATAAAAGGGGGGAGGTCAAGGAAGTTATTTACCCCCTCCTTAGATCACTCACTTTTAAACCGTTACAGATCTGATGAATGTTACAGATCTGATGTTAATATGAGTTACATATTTGAGTTTATGCTTTCAGTTTTCGTTAACATCTCTAAATATGATATCATTTCCTTGCATTTTTAACATAGAATTAAGATAATTATATTAAAATATATATATTAGGCTAAAAAATCAAATTTCATTATGAAAAAGCATTTCTTGGAAATAAAAATGAGCGATAAGGTTTTTAGATAAAATAAATTATGAGATTACCAAATCCAAGATAATAAAACATTTGTTTTGTTTTAAAACAACACACAACTTCAACTTTTTCAACACACAACTCTGCTGCTTGCTTTTCTTTAATTAGTTGCAGGAAATTTAATTTCTTGATCAGAAATTCAAATTTAGCATGCTAGTTATTATCTAGTTATTTAGCGAAGTTATGAGAAATTGAAGCACCAAAAAAAAAAAATAAATAAATAAATAAATTAAAAAAAAAAATAAATAAATAAATTAAAATAATAATAATTAATTAACTTAATTTCTGCAGTGTCAATTTTTCTTATTTTACTAACTTCTATTGTTAGGTCATACAAACCACAAATGAAGCAATTGTACTAAAACTCATTGCTTTTCATTTTTTAAGAACAAAAATATTCAATATATATGGCTAAAGTATGAATTTTGCTTTTTATAATTCTGAAACGTGTGAGTTAGTTCTGTAACATATTTGCTGTTTTTCAATGTTACCGCTCTGACTGTTACCGATCTGACAAACTGACAAAGTTTTTTTTTTATTTCCGAGTCGATCGCACTAAACCAAAATCAAACACGTGGTTTTTACACTTGTAACAAAGGACTATACTTATATATAAAATAATTTTTTAAATAATAAAAACTGCGCATTTTACAGCGTGTTACCGATCTGATGACTCAAATGACACACATTTTATAAATCACTTTAAAAAATCTTACCTACAATTTTAGATGCAGAAATGCAAATTTTTAATTACGATTCAATAAAACATCCCACCAGGTACTCAGTATCACGGGGTATAGGTGCAGGGAAATGATTTTGGGAGCCTAAACATAGATCGGAAGTTATTGTTACCACTCTGACGGCGGAACTTGGGACACGCTTATTTCGCATCGGCTAGAAAATCAGAAATCGATTAAAACAAAAATGAAGTAAAATATTAACAAAGGGGTAAAAATAGAATCGTTTTTTGTGCAAGTGCGTTTTTTTGGGAAGTTAGAAAGTGCGCATGACCTGTTTGCATGCTAAGCTTTGCTACTTGGGACACGTTACCGATCTGATTTTTGATGTATAAACACAATATTTTCTGATGAAAAAAAAATTTTTTTTTCTGATGTTATTAGATGAAATGAAAGAGAAACTTATCTTCTTTCTGGGGAAAATTATTTTTTTAACTAGTTATTGAAATACTGGTGAAAATTCACTTGGGACTCAAATTGGCACTTTTCTAAATATTAGCTCAAGCACATTATTAATACAAGTTATTAAACTAATTAGATAAAGAATTTATTTATATATATAGCTAATTAAACACTGTATTTAGTTTTTTTAAGGAAGAATGCAATTGTTTTCAACATAATAGCTTTACTTAATAAAACTTAGCCAAAATACTTTTTATACACTTTGTATGCAATAGCTACAGCTTTTATATCTGTTGTGAATGAATCTTCACCTACCAAATATATAGGTCCATAAAAAATATGGTGCACATGCACCATACACACTGAGCACATGCGTCTGTCTGTTATGAACAGGTTAAGGTGAACAGTTAAGTGAATAGTACAATGCAGTTACAATTAAGCATTTTTCTTAGTATAATTAAGCGTATAGTATAGTGCTAGTATAATAATAATTATTAAAACTTATAAAATAATTGGATGAAATTTAACAAAGAAAAATTCAGTATATTGTATACTTATCATTAACAGATAAGACTGTTACATTGCGGTTACAGTTAACTTTGCAGTTAAGGCTCACAGAGTTACATATAGTTTAAATCAATAACATATGTCAATAATAGGTGAAATAATAATCCATAAATATTAAAAAAAGGACTGACCAGGAATTACCCCACTGACCAAGAATTACCCCAGCAGCCAGGGGCATTGTTTGGAGCCTTCCTGCAAATTATTCAAAACAATAATGGTAAATCCAAAACTATTTTTCAGTAACTGACATGGTACCTAATTCAATCAAAAAAACGAAAAAGAAAAATATTCAGAAGTTTGAGTTTGATCACGATCTTTGTACAAATGTATCAAAACTAAGGCCAATCTTGTTTTACGAAATTTAACAAGAGATTTTAAAAAGATTTTTTTTTTTCAAACTAAATACACATTCAACTCATAATTAAGTAATGAATTGCAATGAAGATAGTTCAGAGTACCTCTGTGATTTTTTTCATTTTGCTGAAGGATTATTAAGACATAAAAAGGACTGTGACCAGGAATTACCCCAGAAACTTGCTGACCAGGAATTGCCCCGGGTGACCCTACTAGGTATAAATTGGGACACCGATAACGATCGTTTAGCACTGGATTTACTGCCCCTTTTAGAATTGTTACAAAAACCCTTAAAAGGTAGCAAGAGAGTTGTATTACAGACGGCAGCGAAGTGCTTTGATCCAGCTGGATTTATTTCACTGTTCGTAATTAGAATTAAGTGTATTATGCAGGAACTTTGGGAAATAGGTCTTGATTGGGACGAAACTTTTAATGCCGAAATAATGAAGAAGTGGTCGGAGTGGTGTTCTGAGCTAAAGGTATTAAAACACTTTTCAATTCCAAGATATTATTTTACAGACTGTTCCCAAGTATTTGAAGAAACAATTCAGTTGCATATTTTTTGTGATGCTAGCCCGAAAGCATATGGAGCCGTTGCTTATTTTAGATTTATCGCAAAAAATAACAAGATTCAAACAAGTTTCATTATGTCAAAATCAAGAGTAGCGCCTCTGAAAAAATTAACTCTTCCAAGACTAGAATTGATGGGTGCTGTAATTGCAGCACGTCTAGGAAAATATCTTGACAATTTATTTGGTGTTCAAACTGTGTTTTATTGGACTGACAGTACGATTACGTTATGTTGGATAAAGGGATCCGCTTCCACTTGGAAGCCGTTTGTTTCCAATCGTGTTGTTGAGATTCAAGATTTGACAAGTCCACAAGCGTGGAGATTTTGTGATGGAAAAAGTAATCCTGCAGATTTAATTTCCAGAGGCTGTAAAGCTGAAGAGTTGATTGCTAACAGAAAATGGTCACACGGTCCTGCTTGGCTCTCAGAACGGGAAGATTTATGGCCAAAAACTCAAGTGCAAGAAAAATATATTGATTTAAATGCTGAACTTAAAAGTTTCAAGGATTGTCCTGCAGTAAATCTAGTTAATTCTAGGCAAGAAACATTTGATCTCTTAACCAAATTTTCATCATGGACAAAACTTCAGCGAGTGACTGCCTGGTGCCTGCGGTTTTTCACAAACTTGAAATTGAAATCTGAATTTGTCATAAAACTTGACTATTTGACTTGCGAAGAATTGAAGAGGGCCAGAGCAGTAATTGTCAGAGTTATTCAGGAAGATACATTTTCTGAAGAAATTAAATGTTTAAAACAAGGTAAATCAATCCCTTTAAACAGTAAAATTAGTGCACTTAATCCATTTTTAGATGAAAGTGGAATCTTAAGAGTCGGAGGAAGATTAAGGAATGCGAAAATGACTGAATCGCAAAAATATCCTATACTTCTACCGAAGGGAAATTTTATTACTGATTTGATAATCAAGTATTATCACGAAAAGCATCTTCATGGCGGAGTCCAATTGCTATTGTTCGTATTAAAACGAGAATTCTGGATCCTTAACGCAAGAGTTGAAATTAAAAGATGCGTTTGGAAATGTGTAAAATGTTGTAGATTCAGGGCAAGAACGCAATCTCAGCTAATGGGTGATCTACCTACCAACAGAGTTGTTCCAAGTAGAGTTTTTTCTAGAGCTGGAGCTGATTTCACGGGACCATTCTTGGTGAAAATGAAAAAGGGGAGAGGAATTAGACCTACTAAATGTTATGTTTATTTTTATTTGCTTCGCAACTAAAGCGGTGCACTTGGAATTAGTGGGAGATCTTTCCAGTGAATCGTACCTTGCTGCTTTAAAAAGGTTTACTGCAAGGAGGGGAAAACCTGAAGAAATAAGTAGTGATTGCGGCACCAATTTTGTTGGTGCGGATAGAATTTTAAGGAATGAAATAGCTATCATACATTCAAGTCCAGAATTCCATAATTGGCTTTTGGCGGAAAACATCAAGTGGAATTTCAACCCCCCTTCTGCACCACATCATGGAGGACTTTGGGAAGCTGCCGTGAAGTCAATGAAATACCATCTACGTAGGACTATCGGGGGTCAAATCTTCACTTACGAAGAATTTCTCACAGTGATCACGCAAATTGAGGGGTGTCTAAATTCAAGGCCAATAACACCACTTTCTAATGATCCTAGTGATTTGGGTGCCCTAACCCCTGAGCATTTTCTTATAGGAGCTCCTTTGACCGCTGTACCTGAACGGAACTTAACTTCACAAAAGATAACTCCTCAGCAAAGGTGGCTACTAACGCAGCAATTACTCCAAGGATTTTGGAAACGTTGGTCTAATGAGTATTCAAAGCTGTAATACAAAAAATCTATAACTTTTGCAAATTCTTTTTGGCATGAAGTTTAAAGCAATCAGTGTGAATTTGCCGAAATCGCCGAGAACGGTGTTGAAACGCTACTTTGCTTAGTTTGAGAGCCACATTTGTGATGAAAGTATGCATCAGGGTCGTTGCGAAAACAGTCCTCTGGGAAGTGATTTTATTAATGTCGATTAATTTAATTATAAAACATATTAGTTATTATGTCCACGATTTGTGCCTAAATTTATAGGTAGTCTCGTAACTAATTATGTTCCAATAGTTTTGCAGATATTACGCAACAAAGAGCAAAAACACAGTCACCTGGCACAGTCCCCTGCCTAGTTATACTAGGCGGGGGACTTACCCCCTATCATGATTTATCAGAGAAACACAAACTTCAATTGGCGCTCTTTCAAACCAAAGTAATAGATTCATTTTCTGAGCAATAGTGTTATAATTATACGAACATTTCAAAAAACAGTTCCCGGACAGATTTCGTGTGAAAAATGACGAGTTTACAGAGAATCGCCCATAACTTGAAAAAAAAAAAAAAAACTTTTTGATTGTTGTGTATAATTTTATTCTAACTTGATTAATTTTACTTTGCTAATCTAGTTGATTACTAATTTAAAATTAATGAAACATTTAACTTTTGATTGTGATATTTTGATATGATGCAATTTTGATTTTGATTAGTTTCAGTTAGCAGTTGAAGAAAATATTGCTCTGAAATCTTGAATTTAAGTTTAAATTTTTTTGAAATCGTTATGAATGATATTCATCCGGGTGGAGGATGTTTAGACTTTTAATTTGATTTAACTTTGATTTTAACTGTAGAGGGCGCAGTAAGCTACTGCTATTTAAATCCCCTGTTAGTTTTTTTTTTTTTTGACCTTGGCACTTGATTTTGTTTAGCTGCAACTTGTTACGCGGCATTTAGTTTTAGTTAGTTTTATTTTCATGAATCTTGAAATCTTGAAGTATTTTGGCGATTATAATTTAGTATCTTATTTGTTGTGTGTAGTGTGGT
Source organism: Uloborus plumipes (assembly GCA_038373865.1). Lineage (NCBI taxonomy): Eukaryota > Metazoa > Arthropoda > Arachnida > Araneae > Uloboridae > Uloborus > Uloborus plumipes. The sequence continues at coordinate 40,301 of JAXGGA010010255.1, forward strand.
TTTTAATGTTTTTAAGTTCATTAAAGTTGATTTTAAGAAAAATGGAATCTTTTACTGGAAGTAAATCAACACTTATGCAAGTTTAATATAAAGACCCTTGAAGTTACGATACAGTTGCCAAAATCAATTCTCTGTCTATTTAACCCGGTATCGATTATTGACACAGATGAATATAAAAATCCTAAGAAAGCAATAAATTTCATACTTACTCCAAAGAAGACTTGGTTCAAATTTTTCATTATGATCACTATTAATATTATTGCCGGCCACCTTGTCTAATGGTCAGTGCAGTCTGCCATGGATGGTGTGGCCCCGGGCTCGAGTCCCGGCTTGGTCATGGATGTGCTTACTCTCTCCTGTCCTTGTCCTTTCTTTGTGTGAATGTGTTGTTGTGTGAAAGGTTGCCTACCCTATAAACGGGTACCTATGGCATTCGTGTGTTGTGGAAGTCGGACTTCACACCAAATTACGGTACAGTTGGAAAAGTGAAGCAGCGCACCCCAAATTGCCAGCCTGGCTGGCACACGACAAAAAAAAAAAAAAAAAAAAAAAATTAATATTATTGTTGCGGTGCAACAAATTTTTGCAACAATGGACTGGAAATTTGATCATTTAATGGGGAAACTATATGAAATTTACTGTTTTTTTTATGATAACTTTTTAAAACTAAGTTTTTTAGAAATAAATTATAGCCTATCCTACTCCCTGTTACTGCAGCTATCTACGGTGAAAAAATTGTCAAAATCGGGCCAGTAGTTTTGAAGATTACCCCGGACATACATACAAAAGTAGCCAATTATGTATACAGATTAATTTATTAATGGTTTTTTATACACTTTTTTAATTTTTTTTAGTTGAAACTACCTCAAAAAAATATTTTTATCGAGTAAAAATTTTTTGAACATTTTGGGGGTCTCATGCCCCCTACCCCTTGGGGCCCCTAGAAAACTGTTTCTGATAGCAGGTATCATCTGTCTGCCTCTCAACAAAGTACAAGGAGTGGTACTTCAAAGCTTCAGCATGATTACAGCCATTTGGGATTCATAATACGATATTAATATAAGCGGGACTTGTGAGTCCCGTTGAGACATAAAGGGTTAAGGAAAAATAAAAATAAAAAAAATAACGTATAAAAAATTAAATTTGTCAATTACAGTTTTTTTTTTTTGCACGGGGGAGGGGGGGGGGGGTACTTAGAGAATATCTTTGCACAATACAATAACGTCTTTTCCTGAGTTATAGTTTCTCGCTTTTTTATGTATCCGAGAGTGTTTATTGTTCTCATTCTGCATGGGCCTTGGCTAAAGATTTATTCGTTTTGTGAGGGAGAGAGAGTGAGTTGTGCAATGTGCATGTGAGCCATCGCGACGTGCCCAATTAAATTCCTGAGAACAAGAATATTAAGGTAAAAGTTCTGTTTTTTTATTGCAAGAAAAATAAGTGCTTCGTTTATTTTTCGTCTCTTTTCGTTCTTGTACTGAATATCTTGTACTGAAGATATTTGTAGGAATTCTTTCGGAACATTTACGACAAATATGAATGATTGTTTTTTCTACGTAATATGTATATCTAACGTAAGAATTTCTCATACCAAAGATTAAATGAATCCCTTTACGGTAGCGATGAATGATTATTTTTTCTGTCATAATTTTTGTACTTGATGTCGAAATTTCTTTCACCAAAGATATTTAACAGAATTTCTTCAGAACATTTACGGTAATTATGAATAATTTTCGGCTTTGGGGGTCAAAATGTCGTCTGTCCAAAATGGTGCCGTGTAAAAGGGTTATCAAAAACGTCGCTGTTCCACAATGACACTAAAGAATTTGTACTTATTCTCGAAGAGGATTGAGGGAGATGTTACCCGTACTGTGATGGCTATTTTCAAGGCCGGTTTTCATTCTTGTAAGAAATATTCTAAAAGACTGCTAAGGCTTTCCTACTAGAATTTTTGGGTATTGTTGCCCATAACATAACAATTTTTTTCTTCTTTCGATTACTGGGAATGTATTCTAATGTAAATTTTCCAGGACTATTGTATTTGTTCTAACTGATGATTATAGAGACTGTTACCCTCGTTGTCTTGGCGTTATTAGGTGTTTAAAGAGGAATCGTTGACAGGTTTCGGATTTTTGAAAAAAATTTAAATTTCTTGCTAAAATTGTTATTTAAAGCTTCGAAACTCAAATGATCCTTCTCATATAGCACACCGAGAATGAAAGTAGCACTTTTTAAAATTTATTTAGCTTTTATAAAAAAAAAAAAAAATCTTCAATCTCGAAATTCTCGGTGTGTGTGCAACATTTCTAAATTTCATAAAACACACTGTTTTTTTTTTTTTTTTGGTTCTTATCCGTTAGCCGGGCAGCACAATGCCAAACTGTCTGCCATCGCAGAGCAAGGAGAAGGAATGGATGCCGCATTTGGCTCCTTATCAAACTCGTTTTGCATTTGGCGCAATCCCCTAAATTTCACCGTTCGCTCGCTGTTTTATTGTCCTAGGTCAGCGCTTCCCAAACTTTTTAAGCGAGGGAACCCCTTTCATGAATCAAAGTTCGGAGCTGACCCCTGTCGTTAGAGAAAGTGCAAAGATAATTTTTGTTCGTTGTGAATTGAACTTTAAATAAATCAACTAGTAGCATATGTAGGATTTTCCTTCAGTGGGAGATTCATTTTTTCTCAACCAAATGTGAACATTATCCCCCCCCCCGCTCCCCTCAAAGTAAAAGAAGTTGAAAATTTAACTTAAACCAGACCTGGGCTAGATTTCTTGACGGTTACTTTTGCGGGAGAAAAACAAATTATGGCGCATTTTGCTCGTAATCTCAATTTTACAGTCATAAATATTCAAATTTATCTTTTGTCAGTAAAAAGAAGTTCATATTTACTAATACCAGCGGGTGATCGAGCTTTGCTCGAAGAAAACAGGTATCGAAGCTAACTCGAAGATTTAAATTTTCAATTGTGATTTATCAAAACAATACATGCCATAAGAAAATTTGTGAAAATATTGGTGAAAAGATAACCGGTTAAAGTGCACCATTGTAAACTATTTTAAACAAAGTTAGAGTTTGGAAAGGGAACTATTCTATACAAAGGTAAAGTTTGAAAAGTCATAGGAAATAAAATGTAATTGATAATAAAAAATTATACAATTAAAGAAATGGTACAAAGTGAGCAGTGTAAAGATTAAAGTGTGTTGAAGTTCAATATTTTTGACAAATTTATTTAGAAAAACCAAACCTCGTGATTCATCGTGGCCAAAAACCCCAGACCCCCAAGTTTACCGGAGTTAATTAATTCTGGGTCGATTTTCGACTTGGCAACCTTTCCTCGTATTACCCCTAACGTGTACCAGGGAACCGAGCCCGCTCGGTTAAATAAAAGAGGTTTGTAAACTCGTGTTTTTTTCTAAAGTGCGAAGTACTTATTTAAATAAACTTGAAAAGCATTTTTGAGCCTTTGGTTGCAATTACGCATTCAAAACAGCCGTAATTTATTTAAAAAAAACACAACCCTATTTAATCCATGCTCACCGTAAAATCACACGTAATTTTATTTCATTTGGCGCCGAAGGCGCGGGAGGTGGTGATGAAAATGGATGCAGTCCCTGTTCTCCAGTACGCATTTGGTTCTAGTTGGTTTTGACTTTCACTTCACTTTACACTCCAGGTCCCCTCCCCCCCCGTACATACCACAACTCGATTTTTAACCGGGATGGGGCCCTGAAGAGCGCTCTGTTCATTTTTGAAAAAGGCGCAAGGACCGAGTAAACCCTTATCCCAGCACACCCCCAGAGGTTTCGTTTCACTTGGAGGATTTTGTGATCACGAACATTTTTAACGTCCCCCAGCAACCATTAATGAAGACGGTGGATCTTCGATCGGCGGCTATATGATCGACCCGAGACCCTCCGATTACGAGTCCGACGACTTACCGATTGAACTACCGCGGCCTCAGGCCCCTACATAGACGAACCAACGCATCAAGATTACCAAATGGATCCAGCGCGTGTGTTAGGATTGTCTTTTCTGGCCAGTTATCGCTTTTTGGTAACTTTTTACGTAAATTTAACAAAGCTTGGCAATGTCCCGAAAATTTACTCTGGTAACCCTAATTCCTCAACAATGAAAAATGAAAGTGAAAGTTAATGAGTTGGATTCAAAGTGGTGAAACTTAAGCTTGATGCGTCAGCCTGTCTATATAGCGGCTCTACCGCGGCCCATACCCGATTCTAACTTTATTTTGATCGATCTCTTTCAAAAACAATAACAATTCTAACCTGTTGCCAAAAATTATTTGCCAAATACCATAAAAATATAAATTTACGCTATAGGATATCTTTCGTAACAAAGACCGTAAGTTAAACTGCACTTTTACATTTGTAATATGAACCTAGTTTAAGTGCATAAATTTTTGCATACTGTACCTTAAAAAAAAAAAAAAAAACGCAATTTTATACGATTTGTGGCGATGTTAGAGCAGTTTTGGGGGCACCCACCCCCAGATAATTTTAAAATTTTAAGCCTTAAAAACGCGCCAGTAGGCCTTTTTTTAGCCTTTATTAGGAGGAGCAATAGGTCTAAGACAGCACATCAGGCGATTTTTCAAAATCCTTGCTTTAAAAATTCTCTTTTAAAAGATGTTTTTGTTAACAATTAGATTAAATGAGGTATGAGGATAATCTGCCGGATTTTTTTTTTATTTTTAATTGAAGTTTCAATGAATAGTTTCTTGCAATTTGCTAAATTACAGCTTTTCAAACGCACTGTTAGAGTTTGGTTATGTTAGGAAAGAGGGATATTCGTGCGCTCCACAAATTTTTTGGAAATGGAAGCGTTATAAACGTAAGAATCTGCCATTTGGGTAACGAAAGGGTGCAAGGAAAGATCCCCGGATATTTTTAAAAATTAAAATTTACAATTTCAAACGTAGACTAACCCTGATGATATTAAGGAAAGTGGAGGTCAGTAACTGTTCCCCAGAAATTTTTCGAAATTGTAAGAGCACTAATTCATACGATCAACGGTGAATTCATGTGGGAGTGAAGTTTCAGGCACCGTCTCCGGTAAAGTTCTTGAAATTGAGGTCTTAAAAGTATCTTGGAAGGTAGTTTCCAAGGCTTAGCCTGAAGTTATGTCAATCAAATATCCATATTAACATGTCAATCAAATATTCATATTAACATGTATATCGAATATTCATATAAACATGATGACAGACAGTACGATTTTGTCAGAGCAGAAAACGGTTTGACCGCATGATCTTGCAGCAACATGTCTGCATGATCTTGCAGCAACCTAAAATATTGAGTATGGCATAAAGGGCAACTGCATACTTCGAATAGGAAAACTCTGGTTTTTAAAAGCAAAAAAGTAATTTTAAAGCTTTAAAACCTTTTTTTTTTTTTGTGATTCACCGTGGACCCCAGACTAAAGCTCGGCGGACCCCTAAGGCGTCCGCGCGGACCACAGTTTGGGAAGCCCTGTCCTAAGTGAATGATTAGCGCGCGTTAAAAGTCTTAAAAAATGAATTATTTTCACACATCCAGCGTTATATGTGACATATTGTCTAATTATTGTGTGGACTAAGTAATATTGAAAGAAAAATAAAGCGAAGCAGAAATTTAGGAAAAAACATAAATTTAAACCAGCGAAATGCAACTTCACACGGCCTAGGACATTGAATAAATGAATGTTATTCTATCTAATGATTAATATCACCAGTATTTTAATTTTTTTCCTGACAACCATTCGATGGTATTTTGTGCTAATTTTCTTTCAAAGTCTCCACGAGGTCTGGAAACAAAGAAATCTAAACAAATAAAAGCAAATTTTTTTTAGAGTAATCCTTTCAAGACTAGATTGCTCTCAGTTTATGTATTAAAAAATGAATATTGCAGTTGATGTCAATATTGTGAAAACATGGTTTATAATTTTATATTGCAATGCACTCTTTAAAACAGACCGAACATATATGTATGTTATTATGTATTTGTCAAACTATAATGTTGTATTTTATCATTTTCAAGTAAATTTCTGCAAAATAAATAAAAAAACTAAAAATCTTCATGTTGTCCTTTCAACAGTTATGGCGTGTCAAAAAAAAAAAAAAAAAAAACTTGTTAATCCTTTGATGGTTTCAAGTATACCATGCTATAATTTTGTACTGATTATTTGAAATTCCATGAAAAAGCATTGAATATTTAGTTTTAATAATCACTATTTTATCACAAGTTTCATCAGATTTTTCGAAAATATAATTTTGTATTAAAATGTTTATAAGTAGTTTGATTGTAATTATATAGACAATGATTCCTTTCTTAGCCTACTTTCCCGTTAAAAATAAAAGAAAGACGAAAAAAGTACTAAAAGTGGCTAAATGCATCTAAAAGATATCGCCAACTCCAAAAAATATCGCCAAGTTAAAAAAATATCGCCAAGCCCGAGAAGTCAAAAAGAAATAATAAGGTAAAATAAATATCGAAAAATTAAAAATTTGAAAGAAGGGTATTGACATGGGGAATTTGTGTGTCGGTAGGTCGGTCGGTCTGTCACCCCCCCCCCTAATAACTTTTGAATGAACATTCCGATTTGGACCAACTTGTTTTTGTTGGAAAGATCTCGGCGAGTACAGCTCATTCCCATATTTGATTTTTTGATTTGAACAATTTTTGGTTCAACTTTGAACAGTTGAAACAACCTGTCCCGCGATGCTAACTTTTGAGTGAACAGTCCGATTTGAACAAACTTTTTGTTGTTCGAAAGATCTTATCAAGGATACTTCATTCCCGTATTTACATTTCCGATTTGAACAATTTTTCGTTCAACATTGAGCCGCTCAAGCAAGCTGTCACCCCTAATAACTTTTGAGTGAACAGTCCGATTTAAATAAACTTTTTTTTTGTTCGAAGGATCTCAGCAAGGATACTTCATTACCGTATTTAAATTTTCAATTTGATGATTTTTTCGTTCAACATTGAACCGTTCAAGCAACCTTTCCCCACCTAATAACTTTTGAGTGAACCGTCCGAATGGAATAAGCTTTTTTTTGTTTGAAAGATCTCGGAGAGACTCATTTCCATATTTCGCTTTTTGATTTGAACCATTTTTCGTTCAATATTGAACCGGTCAGAAAAAAATTTAATATTAGCGCCTACGGGGAATTTAAGTTGAATGTTGATCCTGAACTTAAAGTCGGATTTCCTTCAAACTAACTTTGTAAGAAAATGGTTTTGATAAATAATGTTTGTAAAGTACTTTTCTGAATAATCTTCTGTGAGGACTCTGATTCCGACTCCGACTCCGCAAACATGGCGGAGATGCAGGCTCAGAAAAAAAATGACTGACTGTGATCACGGAAGTATTGTGATCACGAAAAAAATGTCACTCAAATTTCGGTCTAAATTTTGACTTTGCTCACCCCTGAATGAATGTCGCGTAGTTTTTTCG